>LPNX011212751.1:206899-279719 GCA_001517045.1 Pseudotsuga menziesii
ATGGTCAAAATTCAACTTCAAAAGATGTTGGGTTAAATTTTCATACCATGAATGAGGTGCTTGTTTTAGGCCATACAAGGATTTGACAAGCTTGCATACCTTTTGTTCTTTTCCTTTCACAACAAATCCTTCTAGCTGAGACATGAAGACATTCTCTTTCAAGTCTCCATTCAAGAAAGCAGTCTTCACATCCATTTGATGAACTTTCCACCCTTTCTAAGTAGCTAAAGAGAGTAAGGTACGGAGGGTAGCCCATTTTGCTGTAGGAGAAAATGTTTCTTCATAGTCAATTCCTTCTTTCTGTGCATAGCCTTTTGCTACAAGCCTCGCTTTGTGCTTGTCAAGTGAGCCATCTGATTTGTATTTGTTCTTGTACACCCACTTGTAGCCAATTGGTTTGGTTCCAACTGGAGGGTCAACCAGCTTCCAAGTTCCATTCTTCATGAGTGCATCATACTCATTCTGCATAGCTTTTTTCCACTCAACTCGAGTAGAAGCTTCTTCAAAGGAAGTTGGTTCAAAGTTAGCAGATAAATTAAATTCACAATCAAATGATAAATCCATGTCATCACCTGAATTATTTGCTCCTCCTCCATCTTCATGTCTTTTCGAACTTCTCGTTCCCGTCTTTCCAACTTCATCTGAATGGACACTTTCAAGTGTCTTTGTGGCCCATTTAGGAATCTTCCGTGATGGTTCTGGTTGATCAGCTGGTGGTGCTTCATCATTGATTGAGATTCTTTCAATTCTCTCAATCACATCATCCAATTGAACCTCTTGTTCAAGTGAAGTAGCAGGAACTTCTTCATGCGGGGGAGTTGGTGCTTCATATGGAAATTCCAAAGGTTGATCCAAAATAGGAATCCCCCCTTCAAGGTTTGGAATTTCATATTCATTTTCAGAGTATGTCTTTGGATGAGGATAAATTTCCAACTGATAAAGTTGTCTCTCAATAGACTAGTCATTTTTATTAGTTTCAAGAAAAATGACATCTCTGGAAATAACAAATTTCTTGTTTACCTCATCATACAAATGGTATGCCTTGGAGTATTCTTCGTACCCCAGGAAAATGCATCTTTTGCTTCGATCACCAAGCTTGTTTCTTTGCTCCTTTGGAATCAAGGCATAACAGGTGGAACCAAAAACTCTGAGATGCCTAACTGAAGGGAGATGGCCAAACCACATTTCATGTGGAGTCTTGTTATCAAGTGCATTTGAGGGACTTCTGTTTCTCAAATATGCTGCACATTTTACTGCATCACCCCAAAACATTAGTTTTACATTCTTGAAAAACATCATTGAGCGAACCATATTCATTATGGTCCTATTCATTCTTTCTGCTACACCATTTTATTGAGGATTGTAGGGAACTGTAGTCTGATGTGCATTTCCATGTTGGCGAAGATAATCTTCAAAAGCATTTGAAGTGTATTCTTTCCCATTATCAGTACGAAGTGTACCAATTTTTTATTGTTCTTGTTTTTCTATCAATGCATGAAAGTCTTTGAATGTTTGAAATGCTTCTAATTTTTTCTTTAAACAGTAAATCCAGCACATTCTTGAGTAGTCATCAACAAATGTCATAAAATATTTATTCCCATTTGCTGAAGGAGTTGGCATTGGGCCACACAAATCAGAATGCAGTAACTCTAATTTCCTACTTGCTCCAAAATTAGATTCATGGAATGGCAGCTTACTATGTTTCCCTAATATACATGCATCACATTTGTTCTTCTCTTTGGGAATGGTGGGAAAACCAAATACACCATTCTTTCTCAACAAACGAAGACTGTTATAATTTAGATGACCAAATCTTGCATGCTACAATGAACTAGATGACATATTACCTTCTCCATGCTGAGAGAGGTAGGCATAGTTCTGAACTCTTTCAGATGAACCCTTTAGCTTCAGCAGCTTCCCATCTTCATATCTAGTCATGATGACTTGGTTGTCAGAGGACTTTCTTATTTCAACGATTCCATCAAACATGTGGATGGAATGGCCTCGCTGTCGAATCTCCACCAAGGACAGCAGGCTTCTCTGCAACTCTGGAAGATAGAGAACATTTTTCAACAAGAAATCAAGGAATCCAGGCATCTTCAGTCGAATGGTGCCCATTCCCTTTGGTTTAAGACTTGACTTATCTGCAAAGTAAACTATGCCATCTATTGTTTCATTAAGTTCTTCAAAATAGTCTTTTCTAAAAGTCATGTGTGATGTTGCACCAGTATCAAGTAGCCAACAATCTTTGTAAGAGGAAAGTTAAGTCAATTCATTAATTCCAAGATTACAGTGTGCAACAATACAAGAATCAGAATATTTACTAGCATCTTGGTCATCTTTCTTCTGGTTATTTTTGTCTTTGATGGAGTCCCATGAAGCCCAACACTGATCTGATGTGTGTCCAGTCTTTTCACAACGCTTTCACTGCAAATCTGATCTTTTGTTTCTGCCCCCTCTGCCTCTGAAGTTTCTTCTTCCTCATCCTCTCTTGCTGCTTTCTCCTTTGGAATGATCTTTGCCCGAGAGAGTGGCACCAACTATTGATGCCAAAGATTGCATCTTTACAACTGTTAGTGTAATTTACAATAATGAACTTGATATGACAAAGAGAAATAGAAAAAAAAATAATAACCTTGCAGGTCTACAGTCTCTGCCAAGGTGATTTACAATCTCAACTTCAGGTTTTAAAGTGATACAATGACAGTGATACCACTGATAGTATCGCAGCTTCAATTCGCAGCAATACAGGGAGAAGAAATTCAGTACCAATTCGCAGCCTTCAGGGTCTTTATGCAATTGGTAATGGTGTGAAACACAAGGATTTTGCTCTACATGGATCACAAGAGATGGCACTCTTTTCACACAACACTTCCACTAGTGCACTAATTAGCATACATTATTCTTCAATATTCAGCATAATAACAGTCAGCATATCAATCACAATATATCAGTCAGCATGATATACATCATACATTATTATTCAACATAAAAAGATATATATCAGTCACTCTCCACGCAGCTTCAAATCTCAATCTCAATTTGCAGGATGAAGCTCGACTTGAGTGGCCTCGAGTCTGCAACTCTCCATCAGCTGTCTAATGTCTTCTCTCCAAGCCCATCATTCAAGATTCTGAATGATGCAGATTATGATGGCTTCCAAAATGCAGCAATGCAAATGGTGAAACCAGCAAAAGGGACAACAACTTTCAATATATACTCAGCTCCAAAACTACACGCAGTCTCTTCACGCAGGCTTTGGCAGGTCTCCACGTAGGTTCAATCAACAGCTTCACGCTCAGGCTTCACACAGTTTTAGAGCGGCGTGAATCTTCAGAAAACTCGCAGTCTTCAACATTCAAAATCGCAACCTTCAATCTTCATATGAATTCATTCTCATTCATATGAACACCAGCTTATCCCATCTAATCACGGCCAAAGGCCATCACAGCTTCCCAGCTTTCAAATACTTGATTTACAAACCCTTACACAGAGTTCAAAGATACCATCAAGCAGCAAGAAGCAAATACCAACGCATTATATATCAAATACCATCAAGCAGCAAGCATTATATATCAGTCAGCAATACCACAACATATATTTCAATGCAGCAATATTTCTCAACGCAATATATGTATCATATATCAGTCTTCAATGCACCCAGTATATCAGTCACAACGCACAAAATACTGAGATCTGTCTTCACGTTCCACAAATATTTGTGAAGGAGAATTATATTTTACAATTAATTTCTTCTCATACATTGCAAATACAATTCAATCAATGCCACCAGAATTGTCAAGAGAACAAAGCAGCTGATCTCAATGTGACGTCGAGTCACGGTACTGCTGCAGCAAAGCTTGCAAGTTCCGTCTCGTCTTGGAATTACTTAGCATGGGGAGCCCAATTTGGGTTTTCGTATTGACAAGGGTGCAGCATATAGATTTTCAACTTCAGAGAAAAAGTGGACGGTGGGGAAATCCTTCGCTCTTCCCACAAACTATGCTGTTGATATTGGGTTGTTCAGGGATGCGGCAATTGCTGATCTGAGGAAGCATAAGAGCAATGGCATGGATACTGAAGGCGGTGTCCAGAAGGTCGAGGTTTTGGTAGTCTCTACTGAGGTTTGCGCAGAGACAACAGAAGATGGAACACCGTTACAAAATTAGGGTTAGGTATAGCGGTCTTTAATATTACCAGATCTCTAGATTCTGGTGCGTATAACTCCACTGATAGGTATAACTCCCGATTTATTCATTACATAGCCAAAAGCATTTATTTATACATTTCATAGGACGGTTGTGTTTCACCTTCCGCCTAGCCTTTTCAGCTTCCTAACTATTCATTTTTCTTTATTTATTTACAATAATCCCTAATGGATTATATTCTAACAAAATTTGAAAGTGGATTTAGGTACCCATTTCACTAAACAAATGTGCATGCCATCTTTTGTGACGTTTCGAGCTATTTTCACTCCCTCTAAGTGCAACCTTAGGGAAAGTGAACGACGAAGTTTGAATTTTGACCAATTTCTTACAATTAAAATTTGATCGTAGATTTAGATGCCCATTTGGTAGATAGAGTACATGCCAAATTTCGTAATGTTTAGATCTATTTTCCCCTCTTTTAAGCCCAACTCTAGAGAAAATGCACGACGAAGTTTCACTTCTGACCAATTTCTTGGAACTAAAAATTTGATCATAGATTTGGATGCCCATTTGATAGACAAGCATGCACCCCAACTTTCGCAACGTTCTGAGCTATTTTCACCCCCTTTAACCCCAACCTTGACGAAACCTCATGATGGAGTCTCACTTTTGAACAATTTCTTGGAATTAAAATTTTATCCAAGATTTAGATGCATATTTGGAAGATAATAGTGCATGCCAACTTTCACGATGTTCTGAGCTATTTCAGACTCCTTTAAGCCAAACCCTAACAGAACCCTACGATCGTATTCAATTTTGTCCAACTTCTAGGAATTGAAACTTGATTATAGATTTGGATTCCCATTGGATAAACAAGCATGCATGCAAACTTTCAAAATGTTCCGAGCTATTATTTTGACCCCATTTAAGCCCAACCCTGGAGAAACCGCACGACGAAGTTTCACTTTTGAGTAGTTTCTTAGAATTGAAATTTGATCATATATTTGGATGTCGATTTGATAGGCAAGCATGCATGCAAAATTTCGTGACGTTCTGAAATATTTTCACCCCCTTAAGCATTGTAGGTTTAGTTTCCCATTTGGTAGATAAGAGTGCATGCCAAATTTTGTGATATTTAGATCTATTTTCCCCTCCTTTAAGCCAAACCTTAGCGAAACCGCATCATGGGTGTTACTTTTGACCAAATTATTAGAATAGAAATTTGATCATAGATTTGGATGCCCGTTTGATATCCAAACATGAATGCCAACTTTTGTAATGTTTTGAGCTATTTGGACCCCCTTTAAGCCCAACTCTAACAAAAATGCATGACAGAGTTTCACATATGACCAATTTCTCATAATTAAAATTTGATCACATATTTGGATTCACATTCAATAGACAAGCGTGCACTCCAAATTTCGTGATGTTCTGAGCTATTTTCACCCACTTTAACCCCAACCTTGGTGAAACCACACGATAGACTCTTAATTTTGACCAATTTATTGGAACTAGAATTTGATCATAGGTTTATATGCGCATTTGGAAGATAAGAGTGCACGCCAAATTTCATGATATTCAGAGCTATTTTCAGCTCCATTAAGCCAAACCTAACAAAAGCACATGACGGAGTTTCACTTTTGACCAACTTCTTAGAATTGAAACTCGATCATAGATTTGGATTCCCATTGGATAAACAAGCATGCACACCAACATTCGTAATGTTCCAAGTTATTTTGACGCCCTATAATCCCAACGCTTGTGAAATCGGACAATGAAGTTTCACTTTTGAGCAGTTTCTTAACATTGAATTTTGATCATAGATCTGGATGCCCATTTTATAGACAAGCGTGCATGTGAACCTTCGAGATTTTCCCAAATATTTTCACCCCCTTTAAGCCCAACCTTAGCAAAACTGCACAACGAAGTTTCACTTTTGACCAATTTCTCATAATTAATATTTGATCATAGATTTATCTGTGCATTTATTAGATTAGGCTGCACGCCAACTTTCACAATGTTTGGAGCTATTTTGGTCGTTATTCAAGGTTCGACAAGCAAATGTCTAAGAGATGTTATTTTTTTGACTTTCTCATAATTGAAATTTGAAGGAGAATTTAGGTACCCATTTGAGAGACAACCATGCATACAAACTTTCAGGGGATTTCAAGCTATTTTGGACCTTAGTCAAACTTGGTCAAACCAAGGCCTAAAAGTTTTACTTTTTTCGAATTTCTTAGAAATCAAATGTAAAAGCAGATTTAGATACCCATTTAAGAGATATGCGTGCACACATATTTTTGCGAGATTTCGAAGTATTTTGGCCTGCAGTTAAGGTTGTTCAAACCAAGTTCTAAGAAATGCACTTTTCTTGACTTTCTCAAAATTGAAATTTGAAACTGTACTTAGGTACCCATTTGAGAGATAAGCCTACATGTATATTTTTTAGGAATTGCGAGGCATTTCAGACCCCGATCAAACTTCGTCTAACCAAGCCTAAAACATTGCATTTTTTCCAAATATTTTCACCCCCTTTAAGCCCAACCTTAGCAAAATCACACAACAGAGTTTCACATTTGACCAATTTCTCAGAATAAAAATATGATCGTAGATTTATCTACACATTTGGTAGATAAGGTGCACGCCAACTTTCATGATGTTTGGAGCTATTTTGGTCATTATTCAAGTTTGGTGAAGCAAAGCTCTAAGAGATGCTATTTTTCTGACTTTCTTGTAATTGAAATTTGAAAGAGAATTTAGGTACCCATTTGAGAGATAACCATGCATACACACTTTGAGGGAATTTCGAGCTATTTTGGACCTTAGTCAAACTTGGTCAAACCAAGGCCTAAAAGGTTGCAGTTTTTTCCAATTTCTTAGAAATCAACTGTAAAAGCAGATTTAGATACCCATTTAAGAGATAACCGTGCAGACATATTTTTGTGAGATTTCAAGTTACTTCGGCCCTTAGTTAAGGTTTTTCAAACCAAGTTCTAAGAAATGCACTTTTCTTGACTTTCTTGAAATTGAAATTTGAAACTGTATTTAGGTACCCATTTGAGACATAAGCCTACATGTAGGTTTTTTGGGGATTGCAAGCAATTTTGGCCCTCGCTCAATCTTTAGCAATCCAAGGCCTAAAACGTTGCTTTTTTCTAATTTCTCAAAATTCAAAATTTAAAGTAAATTTAGATACCCATTTCAAAGATAGGCATGGAAAACTATTTTGATGAGATTTGGAGCTATTTTGGCCCTCATTCAAGGATGGTCAAACCAAGGTTGAAAAGATGCACTTTTGCCTAGTTTTTAAGAATTGAATTTTAAAAGTGGATTTAGTTACCCATTTCAATAAACAAGCATGCATGCCTACTTTTGTGACGTTTCGAACTATTTTCAATCCCTTTAACTGCAACCGTACCGAAAGCGCCTGACGAAGTTGATTTTATGCCCATTGGGTAGATAAGAGTGCATGCCAAATTTCATGATGTTCAGAGCTATTTTCCCCTCAGAATTGAAATTTGATCATAGATTTTGGAAGCCCATTTCAAAGAAAGGCATGGAACTTTCACGACGTTGCGAGCTATTTTCACCCCCTTAAACCCTAACCTTGGCGAAACCGCGCAACGAATTCTAACTTTTGACCAATCTCTAAATTAAAATTCTATTATAGATTTATATGCACATTTGGAAGATAAGAGCGCATGTCAACTTTCATGGTGTTCAAAGCTATTTTCGACTCCTTTAAGCCAAACGCTTACAAAACCACATGATGGAATTTCACTTTTGACCAACTTCTCATAATTGAAAATTGATCATAGATTTGGATGCCCATTGGGTAAAAAAGAATGCACGCCATAGTTTGCAACATTCCAATATATTTTGACCCCCTTTAATCCCAACCCTGGTGAAACCGCACGACAAAGTTTCACTTTTGAGCAGTTTCTTAGAATTGAAATTTGATCAGAGATTTGAATGCCCATTTGATAGATAAGCATGCATGCGAAATTTCATGATGTTTCGAAATATTTTCACCCCCTTTAAGCCCAACCTTGGAAAAACCGCACAACGGAGTTTTGTTTTTGACCAATTTCTCAGAACTAAAATTAGATCGTAGATTTATGTGCGCATTTGGTAGATAAGAGTGCATGCAGAATTTCACGAGTTATTTTGGACCTTAGTCAAACTTGGTCAAACCAAGGCCTAAAGGTTGCACTTTTTCCCAATCTCTTAGAAACTATATTTAGGTACCCATTTGAGAGATAAGGCTACATGTATATTTTTTTTGGATTGTGAGCCATTTTGGACCTCAGTCAAACTTCATCAAACCAAGGCCTAAAAAGTTGCATTTTTTCCAATTTCACAAAATTCAAATTTTAAAGTAGATTTAGATATCCATTTCAAAGATAGGCATGGACACCTATTTTTATGAGATTTGGAGTTATTTTGGCCCTTAATCAAAGATGGTCAAACCAAGGTTGAATCGATGCACTTTTGTCGAATTTTTCATAATTGAAGTTCGAAAGCGGATTTAGGTAAACATTTCAATAAGCAAGTATGCATGCCAACTTTTGCAACGTTCTGAGCTATTTTCACTCCCTTTGGGTGCAATCTTAGCAAAACCACATGTCGAAGTTTCACTTTTGATCAATTTCTCGGAATTAAAATTTGATCGTAGATTTAGATGCCCATTTGGTAGGTAAGAGTGCATGCCAAATCCCATGATGTTTAGAGCTATTTTCCCCTCCTTTAAGACAAAGTTTAGTGAAACCACATGATGGAGTTTCACTTTTGAAGTTTCACATGATAGATTTAGATGCCCATTTGGTAGATAAGAGTGTATGTCAAATTTTGTGATCTTTAGAGTTATTTTCCCCTCCTTTAAGCAAAACTTTAGTGAAACCCCAACATTCGCAATGATTTGAGCTATTTTGACCCCCTTTAAGCCAAACCCTAGCAAAACCACATGACAGAGTTTCACTTTTAAGTAGTTTCTTAGAATTGAAATTTGATCATAGATTAGGATGCCCATTTGATAGGAAAGCATGCACGTGAACATTTGTGACGTTCTGAAATATTTTCACCCCGCTTAATCCCAACCTTAGAAAAACCGCACAACAGAGTTTCACTTTTGACCAATTTCTTAGAATTGAAATTTGATCATAGATTCATCTGTGCATTTGGTAGATAAGATTGCATGCCAACTTTCATGATGTTCGGAGCTATTTTGGTCATTAATCAAGGTTGGTCAAGCAAAGGTCTAAGAGAAGTTATTTTTTCGACTTTCTCGTAAGTGAAATTTGAAAGAGAATTTAGGTACCCATTTGAGAGATAACCATGCATACAAACTTTCAGGGGATTTTGAACTATTTTGGACCTTAGTCAAAATTGGTCAAACTAAGGGCTAAAAGATTGCACTTTTTTCAAATTTCTTAGAAATCAAATGTAAACATAGATTTAGATACACATTTAAGAGATTAGCGTGCAAACATATTTTTGTGAGATTTCGAGTTATTTCAGCCCTTAGTTAAGGTTGGTCAAACCAAGTTCTAAGAAATGCACTTTTCTTAACTTTCTCAAAATTGGAATTTGGAATTGTATTTAGGTACCCATTTGAGAGATAAGCCTACATGTAGATTTTTTGAGGATTGCGAGTCATTTTGGACCTCGGTCAAACTTCGTCAAACTAAGGCCTAAAATGTTGCATTTTTTCTAACTTCTCAAAATTCAAATTTGAAAAGAGATTTAGATACCCATTTTAATGATTGGACACCTATTTTTATGAGATTTGGAGTTATTTTGGCACTCATTCAAGGATGGTCAAACCAAGGTTGAAAAGTTGCATTTTTGTCAACTTTTTCAGAATTGAAATTTGAAAGTGGATTTAAGTATCCATTTCAATAAACAAGCGTGCACACCAAGTTTCGCAAAGATACGAGTTATTTTCACCCCATTTAAGTGCAAGATTCGTGAAAGCACACGACGAAGTCACTTTTGACCAATTTCTCGAAATTAAAATTTGATCGTAGATTTAGATGCCCATTTGGTAGATAAGAGTGCATGCCAAATTTCATTATGTTCGGAGGTATTTTCCCCTCCTTTAAGCATAACCTTAGCCAAACTTCATTATGGAGTTTCACTTTTCACCAAATGCTCATAATTGAAATTGGATCATAGATTTAGATGCCCATTTTATATACAAGCATGCACACCAACTTTTGCAATGTTTCGAGCTATTTGGACCCCCTTTAAGCCCAACTCTAGCGAAAATGCATGACGGAGTTTCACTTTTGACTAATTTCTCCGAATTGAAATTTAATCAAAGATTTGGATTCCCATTTGATAGACAAGCATGCACTTCAACTTTAGTGATGTTTGTAGCTATTTTCACCCCATTCAACCATAACCTTGGTGAAACCACATGATGGAGTTTCACATTTGACCAATTTCTCTGAATTAAAATTTGATCATATATTTAAATGTGTGTTTGGAAGATAAGAGTGCACACCAATTGTCATGATGTTTAGTTTTATTTTCTGCTCCTTTTAAGCCAAACCCTAACAAAACCACACAATGGAGTTTAACTTTTGACCAACTTCTCAAAATTGAAACTTGATCATAGATTTATATTCCCATTGGATAAACAAGCATGCACGAAAACTTTCACAATGTTTCGATCTATTTTGACCCCCTCTAAGCCCAACCCTAACGAAATCGCACGATAGAGTTTCACTTTTAAGCAATTTCTTAGAATTGAAATTTGATGATAGATTTGGAGCCCATTTGATATTCAAGTGTGCTTGCGAACTTTAGCGACATTCCAAAATAATTTTCGCCCCCTTCAAACCCAACCTTAGCAAAATCGCACAACGGAGTTTCACTTTTGACCAATTTCTCAAAATTAAAATTTGATTGTATATTTATCTGCACATTTAGTATATAAGGTGCATGCCAACTTTCATGATGTTCAGAGCTATTTTGGTCATTATTCAATTTTGGTTAAGCAAAGGTCTAAGAGATGCTATTTTTTCGACTTTCTCGTAATTGAAATTTGAAAGAGAATTTAGGTACCCTTTTGAGAGATAACCAAACGTCCAAAGGATTTTGAGCTATTTTGCAACTTAGTCAAAGTTGGTCAAACCAAGGCTTAAAAGGTTGCACTTGTTTCTAATTTCTTAGAAATCAAATGTAAAACTAGATTTAGATAAGGTTGGTCAAACCAAGTTCTAAGAAATGCACTTTTCTTTACTTTCTTGAAATTGAAATTTGAAACTGTATTTAGGTATCCATTTGAGATATAATCCTACATGTAGATATTTTTGGGATTGCGAGCCATTTTGTAATTTGGTCAAACTTTATCAAACCAAGGCCTAAACGTTACATTTTTTCCAATATTTCAAAATTCAAATTTTATAGTATATTTGGATACCCATTTCAAAGATAGGCATGGACACCTATTTTTATAAGATTTGAAGCTATTTTGGCCCTCATTCAAGAATAATCAATCCAAGGTTGAAAAGATGCACCTTTTTTGACTTTTTGAAAATTGAAATTTGAAAGTGGATTTAGGTACCCATTTAAATAAACAAGCGTGTACTCCAAATTTCACGACGTTCCAAACTATTTTCACTCCATTTAATAGAAAAGCATGCATGCAAACTTTACCAACGTTCTGAAATATTTTCACCCCCTTTACTCCAAACCTTAGCAAAACCGCACATCGGAGTTTTACTTTTGACCAATTTCTCAGAATTAAAATTTGATTGTAGTTTTATCTGGGCATTTGGTAGATAAGATTGCATGCTAACTTTCATGATGTTCGGAACTATTTTCGTCTCCTTTAATCCAAAACCTAAAAAAATTGCTCCATGGAGTTTCACTTTTGACCAACTTCTCAGAATCATAGATTTGGATGCCAATTGGATAAACAAGCACGCACGCCAGCTTTCACAACTTTCTGAGCTATTTTGACCCCCTTTAATCCCAACCCTAGTGAAACCGCATGACGGACTTTAACTTTTGACCAAATTCTATGAATTGAAGTTCAATCATAGATTTGGATGCCCGTTTGATAAACGTGCACACCAAATTTTGTAATGTTTCGAGCTATTTGGACCCCCTTTAAGCCCAACTCTATCGAAAATAAACGACGGAGTTTCACTTCTGACCAATTTATCGGAATTGAAATTTGATCATAGATTTGGATTCCTATTTTATAGACACGCATGCAATCCAACTTTCACGACGTTCAGAGCTATTTTCACCCCATTTAACCCCAACCTTGGAGAAACTGCATGACGGAGTCTCACTTTTGACCAAGTAATTGCAATTAAAATTTGATCATAGATTTAGATGCACGTTTGGAAGATAATAGTGCACGCCAACTTTGACAATGTTTAGAGCTATTTTCAGCTTGTTTAAGCCAAACCCTAACAAAACCGCATGATTGAGTTTCATATTTGACCAACTTCTCTGAATTGAAAGTTGATCATAGATTTGGATGCTCATTCAATAAACATGCACATACACCAACTTTCACAATGTTTCGAGCTATTTTGACCCCCTTTAAGCACAACCCTAGTGAAACCGCACCACGGAGTTTCACTTTTGAGCAGTTTCTTAGAATTGAAATTTGATGATAGATTTGGATGGCCATTTGATAGACAAGTGTACACGCGAACCTTTGGGACGTTCAAAAGTATTTTCACCCCCTTTAAGGTCAACCTTTGCAAAACCGCACAACGGAGTTTCACTTGTGACCAATTTATTAGAATTAAAATTTGATCATAGATTTATCTACGCATTTTTGTAATAAGAGTGCATGCCAACTTTCATGATGTTTGAAGCTATTTTGGTCGTTATTCAAGGCTGGTCAAGCAAAGGTCTAAGAGATGCTATTTTTTTTACTTTCTCGTAATTGAAATTTAAATGAAAATTTAAGTACCGATTTGAAAGGTAACCATACTTTCAAAATTACAGGGGATTTCGAGTTATTTTAGACCTTACTCAAACTTGGTCAAACCAAGGCCTAAAAGGTTACACGTTTTCCCAATTTCTTGGAAATCAAAGGTAAAATTAGATTTAGATACCCATTTAAGAGATAAGCATGCACACATATTTTTGCGATCTTTTGAGTTATTTCAGTCTTTAGTTAAGGTTGGTCAAACCAATTTCTAAGAAATGCACTTTAAATGAATTTCTTGAAATTGAAATTTGAAACACCCATTTGAGAGACAAGCCTACATGTATATTTTTTGGGGATTGGGATCCATTTTAGACCTTAGTCAAAATTCATCTAACCAATGCCTAAAATGTTGCATTTTTTCCATTTTCTCAAAATTCAAATTTTAAAGTAGATTTCGATACCCATTTTTTTTTAACAAAAACAAATAGTTTTATTAAGAAACAATGAGGGTCTGTTTTGGCAATAACCAATCAACTTTTTTTTTTACAAAAATTGAAAAAGCCTGAGGCTAATAGAAACATTTCAGAAAGGTAATGGATCGCCCAAAAATCCTATTGATAACTGCATGATTACAGAATTGGATGAAAAGAACTAGGCTCCCCATTTATACTAAAAAATCCTGGAGCAAGAAGGCATGCCTTATTTGCTAGAGCATCTGCGGAATTATTTAAATCCCGGAGGATGTGGAATGCATCAAACTTAGCAAATTATTTCAAATTTCTCCCAATTCTCTGAAAAATTACATTCAAGGAAAAATTGTTGAGACTGTCCAAAGAGTTTAGAGCATTTATCAAAATCTCAGAATCACCATAAATTTGAACCGACATGAATCCTTTCTCCTTAGCTAGATGGGATGCCATAAGAAAGCTATAACATTCCACCTGATTGTTAGACATGATTCCAAGCCCCCAACACAACCTGAAATAGGATAATCTGTTTTTAGAGAAAACCAGGCCACCAGCACCTAAGAGCCCAGGGTTCCCTTTTGAAGCACCGTTAAAAAATGATAGCTGAAGGAGAGCTCAACCATAACGAATTAAAATCCTCTTTACTTCCATGTATCCTCTAGGATGGGGCCGAGACAGGTTTGAGCATCCGCACAGAATGTGGAATGGACAACGAATGCAAAGAGGAAGGGAAGGAAGATGGCGGGCATCCAATTGACTCTGATATCAACGCCAATGCCTTGGAAGCTACAAATTGGAAAATCAGCCATTGATTGTTAAAAACACAGTTATTCCTGGATATCCATAAAGACCATAGATTGATTTTCAGAATCGAATGATAAAACTTATGAAGAACTGTGGATCTATTCTTTGAGGGATGACATTCATCCCATGCTAAATAGATATCTTTTATTGAGGATTGTAGAGGTAAAGTTAATTGAACACCATTAAGAACCATAGCCCAAGCTTTTCTGGAAAAAACACATTCCACCAAGAGATGGTCGATAGTCTCCAAGGCTGACAAACAAAAGCAACAACACAAAGGGCTGAAAAAGCCAAGCTTAAGAAGATTATCACCCATCAAAGACTTCTTTTTGAAAATCAACCAGACGAAAAAATTAAGATTCCGCAGACATGAAGCATGCCAAACGTTTTTCCAGATCCCTGGAGAAAAACTAGACAAATGAGTTGGTTGAAGGAACTTAAGAGCTTTAGCTAAAATACACACCATCGTGACCCCAGCCCCATCAATATTTTTGAGAGAAGCGAACAGGAGCTAGACCAGAGAGGAGAGAGAGAAACACTGATTTTTGGGAATCAAGTCTAACTGGGAGATCTGGAAAACTCCAACCTGTCCAAAATCCATCAATATACCAAGTGCAGATGTCAGCCAACCGTAATAGGCCTTTGTTTTTGGACCAATTCCTTATATTAGATATCTGAAAGACAGAGGAAATGGGAGGTTTTCTGGAGATGTGATCCTCCCAGAGAAGAGTCCTCATCCCATTGCCTGGAACTCTAAAGAGATGATGTCTGAAGAAGTCAAACCATTTCCTGCAAGAGTTCTGAATAGCTGAACCTGAAGGAGCATTAGAAGAAGAGATATTTCTTAATGTACCACCTTTTAAATACTTCATCCTAAAAATTCTACTGACATGGTGCTTTGGATCCACAAACAACTGCCAATCTGCTTTCCTTTCATTTCCAAATTAGCAAGGCCAGGGTCATGAATTTGAAGTCCTCCTTCTGGCAGAGGACACTTAAGTTCCTCCCAGCTCACCAGATGAATCTTGTTTTTCACATGTACCCCACCATTCCAGAGAAAATCTCTCAAAAATTTTTCAATATGGGTTGAGATCGACTTTGGGGCTAGAAGCAGAGTGGATTGGAAAATAAAAAAAGATGAGAGGACTGATTTAATCAAGATCAATTCCCCAGCCTTAGAAAGCCACTGGCCACCCCATGAAGTAATTTTTTCCTTTAACTTGGCCAACACATCAAGCCAAAGAGAAGGAGGGGACATACCAAGAGTTAAGGGAAGCCCCAAATACATAATCTTTTCCCACTTAACAAAACCTGACAATCCAAAGAAGTCCGATATTCACAGAAGAGCCCCTTGATCAATATTCCATCTGTATACTGCACTTTTATTTTTATTTATCAAAGAACCTGAGCTTTCACAGAATTTTTGAAGGATAACATTGAAAGCCTGAGCAATCATCAAAGAGGCCCCTCCTAGAAGAAGGGAGTCATCTGCAAAGAGGGCATGATTGATAGGGTCTACTCCCCTAGTAATCATAATACCTGGTAAAATACCAGCCTCCTTTTCAGCTAAGAGTTTTTTGTTGAGATATTTACCCATCAAAATGTATAAGAAGGGAGACATCGGATAGCCTTGATGAAGCTTCACCTCTAGTAGCTTTAAAGAAATCAATAGGTCTACCATTAACTAGTGGTGCTATCCAAGGCTTATTAGTACAAGCTTTGATCAAATTTACAAATTCAAGGCAAAAACCAAAAGAGACCAGAACATCATAGAGGAAGGGGAGATTTACTTGATCGGAGGCGTTCTTCATATCCTGCTTTATAATCATGCCTTTTTCTTTCCTAAGAAAGCTGGAATGAATATATTCTTGAACTTGAATAGAAAATCCATTGGGCCCAGGAGCTTTGTCAGAATCCATAGCCCAAATGAAATCTACTATTTCCCTTTCCAAGGAAGGCTTCATTAGATCATAATTGTCCTGATTATTGACGAGAGAAGGAACATTATTTAGGAAATCATTAGACACTTCTTTATAAAAAAATCCATCATCTTGAAACAACATCTGAAAATGCATATTAGCTGACTGTTTTAGTAATTCTTGACATTTAATAATGATCCTATCATCATTAGAAATTTTTGAAATATGATTTTGGGAGAGCCTGGCTCTACACTGGCGATGAAAGAAAGAAGTGTTCCTATCCCTTGCCTTCAGCCAGAGACTTTGAGACTTTAACCTGAGATGCTCATCCTCGTACATGAAAGATTGAGTAGTATGGAACTGGGAAATCTATTCTAGAGCAATATGGGAAGAGGAAATATCATTGTTTTCCATTCCTAATTAAATTGCAGCTAACTCATCCACTTGTTCTTTCCTACTGAGCGATCGAGAAGGGAGAGGAACTTTAAGCCACAATTTCAGCACATTTTTTATTTCCTTCAATTTCTGCCACAGACAAAACTGGGAGAGCCATCAACAAATTGGGTCCAAGCCTGATAAACTGTGGCCATAAATCCATCTCTTTTGATCCAAAGTGGGAAAATTGGAAAGGAATAGGACCGAGCTCTTCTTCTTTTTCAAACAACAGAGCAATGGGATGGTGATCTGAGGAAAGCTTAGGAATTATTTTGGAGGAAATAAATAGATTTCCATCCAGCAAAGAACTGTGGACTAGAAACCAGTCAAGTTTGGAAAAAATGCGAGCGGCCCCAACCCTTTGATTGGACCACGTGAAATGCCCAGTCTTAGGTTTGAGATCTTTCAACTCCCATACTTGAATTAATTCTTCCACTGTATCTTAGAGGTGGTCTTTACCATGATTAGCTCCTTTCTTTTCATTCAGAGCAAGAGTTATATTAAGATCGCTTGCTAAAATAATGTTTTCTAGAGAATTGAGCTCAAGAAATTCGGATAACGAGAACCAACACTCTTTTTTTCCATATAATTGACTGGGATGTAGAGATTAAACAGGGTAAAAGTGGACTTACTAGAGTAATGAAATAACTCTGTAAATATCCAGTGCTGAGTGGAATGCCATTTATTTAGCTCAAAATTCTCATCACGCCATAGTGTTGCTAGTCCCCCACATGAACCTCTAGTGCTAATAGTTTTTCTTGAGTTAAGATTCCATTTGTTTTTACTGATGAGAAGGAGAACTTCCCCCTTAATTTTGGTCTCTTGGAGTAATAGGATTTTAGAAGGGGCCAGTTTCAATAAATCTTTGACAGCTTCGGCTTTAGATGAGTTTCCCAATCCCCTACAGTTCCAAGAGTTTATCTGCATTACTTACCTAAAGGAGAGGGAGTAATTACTCCCTTAGGGGGCCTCTTTCTCTTGTTCCTTCTGTATGAAATCTCTATAGTGGCCTGACTACCTTGTGTATTAAACCTTTCTACCTCTTCTTCTCGAATCTCCTTCTTAGACTTTGTCCCTTTTTTGGACTGCTCAAAGGATTCATCTTCTAAAGTACCAGAGCTAACTCCTTGCTTCTTTCGAGCAATGTTTGCATAAGAGGGAGGAGAGCTAAGAGGGGAAAGAGGGGAACCACCAACCAAAGAAGGGTTCAAAAAAGAAGGACCAACTTGATCCTTTGAAGAAGTATTTTCATCAGAAACCAAATCATGCACATCTAAATGTTCCATTTCACCTTCTTCAAGGATAGTTTCAGAGGAACTTAAAACATAAAAGGGATTAGGAAGAGCCTTGGGAGTGTCAATAGCTTGAGATGAAATAGGAATTTTCCCAACTGCAGGAACGCTTGTCGTAGATTTAGTTTCTTTCTCTTTCTTTCTAGGACCCAGATTGGAGTTTCCTTTTCAGACTTGAGTCCACTGATCTTCTTTCTCAACTATGATGACTTATTCTAATCTTTTTTTTTCAATTTTGAGTAAAATGCATGTAACCATGGCAAAATCTGCATTTAAACAAAATTTTCTCATAATCCAACTCCTGAATATAGGACCACTCTACAACTGTTAACTGGATTGCTTCGGGGAGGCCTATCTCCAAATCGACCTCTACACATATTGTAGCACAAGAAAACTAGTCTTTCCTCTCATCCCTATCAATAAATTTGCCAAGATTGTTCCCAATTATTTCCAGTGATTCTAAATTCCAACAATGCAAAGGGAGGTGCGGAAGCCTTACCCATATAGGGACAGCAGATGAAACATCTTGAGAGGGGTCGAAGTTAGGGGTCCACTTATTCAATTAAATTCCCTGAGGACCCATGAATTATGGGCCATTCCGAAAGATCAAAGCTTGATCCTCCATAGAGTAAAAAACAAACACAAAGAAACATCTTCCAACAAAATGACTATGGATTTCTGTTGTAACCAGAGGCCTCCAATTTCTCTGCACCCAACCATCAATTGCCTTAGGGGAAGGCCAGAGGCCAAATAATTGGCCAATAAGCCCCCATTTAGCCAGATTAAGTGCCAAGCAATAGGTCCATTCAGCAGGGAGTTCAACCGATGGGATATCAACTTTCTTGACAATTTTTTGAGAACCTCCCCAATTCCTCTTTCCACAAGAAGCAGTCAACTTCTTAAAATATTCTAGTCTAGGAGGAAGGGAGAGTGGAGGAACCCCACCAGGATCCATGAGGACTCGATCACCAATTTTTAGACAGACCCTAAACCAGATCAACCCAGCAAAAGAAGGAGAAACCAAGGCTTTCACCGAAAGATAACTTGCAAAAAGATGAGGAGCAGGTCTAGAATAGCTTCCAAAAATTACAATCCAGGAATAACAAAGACAAGACCATCAAGAAAGGCCCCAAGAAAAAATAATCATTCAAGAGAATGATCAAATTCCAAAGGAGAAAAATTCCAACAACTCCAATCTCAGCACCACAGCAATTATATCCACAAGCTCGAGCAATCACTAGGAATGAGCCTTTCAAAGGCCAGGAAAGAGCATTGGCCCTGCAAGCAAGATGATCCTGCATAAAATAAGACCAGAGCCACCTTCTCTGGGATGAAAAGAAGCAATCCTCCACTAGAAGCTAGAAATGATCCTTCAATCTCTAGAACGCAACATCAGAGATCCACCAGGAAGGAACCCAAATTCAACAAGGAATGATGCCATTCAACCAAAAGAATAAAATTCCTAATAGCACTGCAAATATCTAAGCAACACAATCACTGCTTCCCAACAGAGAGAAGGACCCAAATCGGAAGCCAAACCAAGCCAAGAGCAACGATTGACTGAGAGAACCTCCAAAGAGCTTCCACCACGAACAACCAGGCTTTGGCAAAACCAGACCGAACCATAGAAGAAAAAAATTAAATCTTCTTGGAGCACCAAAAAAATTCTCTCGATACCCATTTTAACAATAGGCATGGGCACCTATTTTTATGATATTTGGAGCTATTTTGGCTATTATTCAAGGATGGTCAAACCAAGGTTCAAAAGATGCACTTTTGTCAACTTTTTCAGAATTGAAATTTGAAAGTGGATTTAGGTACCCATTTCAATAAACAAGCATGCATGCTAACTTTCGTGACGTTTCGAGCTATTTTCATTCCCTTTAAGTGCAAACTTAGTGAAAGGACATGACAAATTTTCACTTTTGACCAATTTCTTAGAATTAAAATTTGATCATAGATTTAGATGCCCATTTGGTAGATAAGAGTGCATGCCAAATTTCATGATGTTCAAAGCTATTTTCCCCTTCTTTAAAGCAAACCTTAGCGAAACCGTAATGATGGAGTTTCCCTTTTGACCAAATTCCTGGAATTGAAAGTTGATCATAGATTTTGATGCCCATTTGATATACAAGCGTGCACACCAACTTTTGCATTGTTCCAAGCTATTTGGACCCCCTTTAAGCCCAACTCTAGTGAAAATGCATGACAGAGTTTCACTTCTCACCAGTTTCTTGGAATTAAAATTTGATCATAGATTTAGATACCCATTTAGAAGATAAGGCTGCATGCCAACTTTCAGGATGTACCTATTTCTCGGAATTAAAATTTTATCATAGATTAAGATACCCATTTGGAAAATAAGACTGCACGCCAACTTTAACGTTTTTCAAAGCTATTTTGGGCTGCTTTAAGAAAAACCCTAACAAAACCACAAGATGGAGTTTCACTTTTCACCAACTTCTCAGAATTGAAACTTGATCATATATTTGTATGCCCACTAGATAAACAAGCATGCATGCCAACTTTCACAACGTTCTCGGTTATTTTGACCCCCTTTAAGCCCAACGCTAGCGAAACCGCATGACAGAGTTTCACTTCTGAGCAGTTTCTTAGAATTGAAATTTCATCATAGATTTGGATGCCCATTTCATAGAAAAGCATGCACATAAAATTTCACGACGTTTGGAAATATTTTCACCCCCTTTAAGCCCAACCTTAGAAAAACTGCACTGGAGTTTCACTTTTCACCAATTTTTGAGAATTAAAATTTAACCGTAGATTTATCTGTGCATTTGGTAGATAAGAGTGCATTCCAACTTTCACGATGTTCGAATCTATTTTGGTCACTATTCAAGGTTGGTCAAGCAAAGGCCTAACATATGCTATTTTTTGACTTTCACGTAATTGAAATTTCAAAGAGAATTTACATACCCATTTGAGAGATAACCATACATACAAAGTTTCAGGGGATTTCGAGATATTTTGGACCTTAGTCAAACTTGGTCAAATCAAGGCCTAAAAGGTTGCAGTTTTTTCCAATTTCTTAGAAATCAAATGTAAAATTAGATTTGGATACCCATTTAAAAGATAAGTGTGCACATATATTTGTGTGAGATTTCGAGTCATTTCGGCCCTTAGTTAAGGTTCGTCAAACCAAGTTCTAAGAAATGCACTTTTCTTGACTTTCTTGAAATTGAAATTTGAAACTGTATTTAGGTACCCATTTGAGAGATGAGTCTACATGTAGATTTTTTGGGGACTGGGAGCCATTTTGGACGTCGGTCAAACTTCGTCCAACCAAGGACTAAAACGTTGCATTTTTTCCAATTTCTCAAAATTCAAATTTTAAGTAGATTTAGATACCCATTTCAAAGACAGGGATGGACATCTATTTTTATGAGATTTGGGCTATTTTGGGCCTCATTCAAGAATGGTCAAACCAAGGTTGAAAAGATGCACATTTTTCAACTCTTTCAGAATTGAAATTTGAAAGTGGATTTAGGTACGCATTTAAATAAACAAACATGTACGCCAATTTTCGTGAAGTTTTGACCTATTCTCACTCCATTTAAGAGGAACCTTAGTGAAAGCGCACGACGAAGTTTCACTTTTGACCAATTTCTCGGAATTGAAATTTTATCATAGATTTAGATTCCCATTTGGTAGATAAGAGTGGCTGCCAAATTTCATCATGTTCAGAGCTATTTTCCCATCCTTACAGCCAAACCTTGGCCAAACCGTATGATGGAGTTTTAGTTTCTACGAAATTCTCAGAATTGAAATTTGATCATACATTTAGATGCTCATTTAATATAAAATCTTGTGCGACTACTTTTGTAATGTTTCGAGCTATTCAGACCCCCTTTAAGCCCAACTCTAGAGAAAATGCATGATAGAGTTTCACTTCTGACCAATTTCTTGGAATTGAAGTTTGATCATAGATTTGGATGCCCATTTGATAGACAAGCGTGCACTCCAACTTTCGCGACGTTCCCTGCTATTTTCACACACTTTAACCCCAACCTTGGTGAAACCGCATGATGAAGTCTCACTTTCTACCAATTTCTTGAAATTAAAATTTGATCATAGATTTAGATGCGCATTTGGAAGATAAGAGTGCACGTCAACTTTCACATTGGTCACAACTATTTTTAGCTCCTTTAAGCCAAACCCTAGCAAAACTGTACAATGTAGTTTAATTTTTAACCAACTACTCAGACTTGATAGTTGATAAAATATTTGGATGCCCATTGGATAAACAAGCATGCACTCCAACTTTTGCAATGTTCCAAGTTATTTTGACCCCCTTTAAGCCCAACCCTAGCGAAACCGCACGACGGAGTTTCACTTTTGAGCAGTTTCTTAGACTTAAAATTTGATCATAGAATTGGATACCCATTTGATAGACAATCGTGCACGTGAACGTTAACAATGTTCTGAAATATTTTCACCCCCTTTAAGCCCAACCTTAAGAAAATCGCATAATGGAGTTTCACGTTTGACCAATTTCTTCGAATTAAAATTTGATCATAGATTTAGATGTTTGGTTGGAAGATAAGAATGCACGCCAACTTTCATGATGTTCAGAGCTATTTTCTACTCCTTTAAGCCAAACCCTAACAAAACCACATGATGGAGTTTCACTTTTGACCAACTTCTCAAAATTGAAACTTGATCATATATTTAGATTCCGATCGGACCAACTTTTGCAATGTTTCAATCTATTTTAACCCCCTCTAAGCCCAAGCCTAGCGAAACCACACGACGGAGTTTTACTTTTGAGCATTTTCTTAGATTTCAAATGTGATCATAGATTTGGATGCCCATTTGATAGACAAGTGTGCATGCAAACTTTAGCGACGTTTCAAAATATTTTCACCCCCTTTAAGCTCAACCTTAGCAAAATCGCACAATAGAGTTTCACTTTTGACCAATTTCTCAGAATAAAAATTTGATCATAGATTTATCTACACATTTGGTAGATAAGGTGCATGCCATCTTTCATGATGTTTGGAGCTATTTTGGTTGTTATTCAAGCTTGGTTAAGCAAAGCTCTAAGAGATGCTATTTTTTCGACTTTCTCCTAAATGAAATTTGAAAGAGAATTTAGGTACCCATTTGAGAGATAACCATGCATACAAACTTTCAAGGGATTTCGAGCTATTTTGCACCTTAGTCAAACTTGGTCAAACCAAGGCCTAAAAGGTTGCACTTGTTTCTAATTTCTTAGAAATCAAATGTAAAAGTAAATTTAGTAAGGTTAGTCAGACCAAGTTCTAGGAAATGCACCTTTCTTGACTTTCTCGAAATTCAAATTTGAAACTGTAATTAGGTACCCATTTGAGAGATAATCCTACATGTAGATTTTTTGGGGATTGTGAGCCATTTTGGAATTTGGTCAAACTTCGTCAAATGTTGCATTTTTTCAAATATTTAAAAATTCAAATTTTAAAGTAGATTTGGATACCCATTTCAAAGACAGGGATGGACACCTGTTTTTATGAGATTTGGGCTATTGTGGCCCTCATTCAAGAATGGTCAAACCAAGCTTGAAAAGATGCACCTTTTTCGACTCTTTCAGAATTTAAATTTGAAAGTGGATTTAGGTACACATTTAAAGAAACAAACGTGTACGCCAATTTTCGTGAAGTTTTGAGCTATTCTAACTCCCTTTAAGAGCAACCTTAGTGAAAGCGCATGATGAAGTTTCACTTTTGACCAGTTTCTCGGAATTGAAATTTTATCATAGATTTAGATGCCCATTTGGTAGATAAGAGTGGCTGCCAAATTTCATCATGTTCAGAGCTATTTTCCCGTCGTTAAAGCCAAACCATAGTGAAACTGTATGATGGAGTTTTAGTTTCTACCAAATTCTCATAATTTAAATTTGATCATAGATTTAGATGCCCGTTTAATATAAAAGCATGCACGACTACTTTTCTAATGTTTGGTTAAGCAAAGCTCTAAGAGATACTATTTTTTTGACTTTCTCCTAATTGAAATTTGAAAGAGAATTTAGGTACCCATTTGAGAGATAACCATGCATACAAACTTTCAGGGGATTTCGAGCTATTTTGCACCTTAGTCAAACTTGGTCAAACCAAGTTCTAAAAGGCTGCACTTGTTTCTAATTTCTTAGAAATCAAATGTAAAAGTGGATTTAGTAAGGTTGGTCAAACCAAGTTCTAAGAAATGCACTTTTCTTGACTTTCTCAAAATTGAAATTTGAAACTTTAATTAAGTACCCATTTGAGAGATAATCCTACATGTATATTTTTGGGGGATTGTGAGCCATTTTGGAATTCGGTCAAACTTCGTCAAACCAAGCCCTAAAACGTTACATTTTTTCAAATATTTCAAAATTCAAATTTTAAAGTAGATTTGGATACCCATTTCAATGACAGGGATGGACACCTGTTTTTATGAGATTTGGGCTATTTTGGCCCTCATTCAAGAATGGTAAAACCAAGGTTGAAAAGATGCACCTTTTTTTACTATTTCAGAATTGAAATTTGAAAGTGGATTTAGGTACACATTTAAATAAACAAATGTGTATGCCAATTTTCATGAAGTTTTGAGCTATTCTCACTCCCTTCAAGAGAAACCTTAGTGAAAGCACATGGCGAAGTTTCACTTTTGACCAATTTCTCGTAATTGAAATTTTATCATAGATTTAGATGCCCATTTGTTAGATAAGAGTGGCTGCCAAATTTCATCATGTTTGGAGCTATTTTCTCTTCCTTAAAGCCAAACCTTAGCGAAACCGTATGATGGAGTTTTAGTTTCTACCAAATTCTCAGAATTGAAATTTGATCATAGATTTAGATACCCGTTTAATATAAAAGTGTGCATGCCTACTTTTGTAATGTTTCGAGCTATTCAGACCCCTTTAAGCCCAACTCTAGAGAAAATGCATGACAGAGTTTCACTTCTGACCAATTTCTTAGAATTGAAGTTTAATCATAGATTTGGATGCCCATTTGATAGACAAGCATGCACTCCAACTTTCGCGACATGCCCTGCTATTTTCACCCACTTTAACCCCAACCTTGGTGAAACCGCATGATGCAGTCTCACTTTCTACAAATTTCTTGGAATTAAAATTTAATCATAGATTTAGATGCGCATTTGGAAGATAAGAGTGCACGTCAACTTTCACATTGGTCACAACTATTTTCAGCTCCTTTAAGCCAAACCCTAACAAAACCGCACAATGGAGTTTCATTTTTGACAAACTACTCAGAATTGATAGTTGATCAAAGATTTGGATGCCCATTGGATAAACAAGCATGCAGGCCAACTTGTGCAATGTTCCAAGCTATTTTGACCCCCATTAAGCCCAACCATAGCGAAACTGCATGACGGAGTTTCACTTTTGAGCAGTTTCTTAGACTTAAAATTTGACCATAGAATTGGATACGCATTTGATAGACAAGCATGCACGCAAATGTTAACAACGTTCTGAAATATTTTCACCGCCTTTAAGCCCAACCTTAGCAAAACCGCATAATGGAGTTTCACGTTTCACCAATTTCTTCGAATTAAAATTTTGATTATAGATTTAGACATGTGTTTAGAAGATAAGAGTGCACTCCAACTTTCATGATGTTCGGAGCTATTTTCTACTCATTTAAGCCAAACCTTAACGAAACCACACAATGGAGTTTCACTTTTGATCAAATTCTCAAAATTGAAACTTGATCATATATTTAGATGCCCATCAAACCAACTTTCGCAATGTTCCAATCTGTTTTGACCCCCTCTAAGCCCAAACCTAGCGAAATCGCACGACAGAGTTTTACTTTTGAGCAGTTTCTTAGAATTGAAATTTGATCATAGATTTGGATGCCTATTTGATAGACAAGAATGCATGCGAACTTTAGCGATGTTTCAAAATATTTTCACCCCCTTTAATCCCAACCTTAGAAAAATTGCACAACAGAGTTTCCCTTTTGACCAATTTCTCAGAATAAAATTTTGATCATAGATTTATCTACACATTTGGTAGATAAGGTGCACACCAACTTTCATAATGTTTGGAGTTATTTTGGTCGTTATTCAAGTTTGGTTAAAGAAAGCTCTAAGAGATGTTATTTTCTCGACTTTCTCCTAATTGAAATTTGAAAGAGAATTTAGGTACCCATTTGAGAGATAACCATCCATACAAACTTTCGGGGGATTTTGAGCTATTTTGCACCTGAGTCAAACTTGGTCAAACTAAGGCTGAAAAGGTTGCACTTTTTTCTAATTTCTTAGAAATCAAATGTAAAAGTAGTTTTAGTAAGGTTGGTCAAACCAAGTTCTAGGAAATGCACTTTTCTTGACTTTCTCGAAATTGAAATTTGAAACTGTAATTAGGTACCCATTTGAGAGATAATCCTACATGTAGATTTTTTGGGGATTGTGAGCCATTTTGGAATTCGGTCAAACTTCGTCAAACCAAGCCCTAAAACGTTGCATTTTTTCAAATATTTCAAAATTCAAATTTTAAATTAGATTTGGATACCCATTTCAAAGACAGGGATGGACACGTGGTTATATGAGATTTGGGCTATTTTGGCCCTCATTCAAGAATGGTCAAACCAAGGTTGAAAAGATGCACCTTTTTCAACTTTTTCAGAATTGAAATTTGAAAGTGGATTTAGGTACACATTTAAATAAACAAATGTGTACACCAATTTTTGTGAAGTTTTGAGCTATTCTCACTCCCTTAAGAGCAACCTTGGTGAAAGCGCACGACCAAGTTTCACTTTTGACCAATTTCTCGGAATTGAAATTTTATCGTAGATTTAGATGTCCATTTGGTAGATAAGAGTGGCTCCCAAATTTCATCATGTTCAGAGCTATTTTCCCATCCTTAAAGTGAAACCTTGGCGAAACCGTATGATGGAGTTTTAGTTTCTACCAAATTCTGAGAATTGAAATTTGATCATAGATTTAGATGCTCGTTTAATATAAAAGCGTGCGCGACTAATTTTGTAATGTTTCGAGCTATTCAGACCCCCTTTAAGACCAACTCTAGATAAAATGCATGATAGAGTTTCACTTATGACCAATTTCTCAAAATTGAAGTTTGATCATAGATTTGGATGCCCATTTGATAGACAAGCGTGCACTCCAACTTTCGCGATGTGCCCTACTATTTTCACCCACTTTAACCCCAACCTTGGTGAAACCACATGATGAAGTCTCACTTTCTACTAATTTCTCTGAATTAAAATTTGATCATAGATTTAGATGCGCATTTGGAAGATAAGAGTGCACGTCAACTTTCATGTTGGTCAAACTATTTTCAGCTCCTTTAAGCCAAACCTTAACAAAACCACACAATGGAGTTTCATTTTTGACCAACTACTCAGAATTGATAGTTGATCAAATATTTGGATGCCCATGGGATAAACAAGCATGCACGCCAACTTTTGCAACCTTCCAATATATTTTGACCCCCTTTAAGCCCAACCCTTGCGAAACCGCACGACGGAGTTTAACTTTTGAGCAGTTTCTTAGACTTAAAATTTGACCATAGAATTGGATACCCATTTGATAGACAAGCGTGCATGCGAAAGTTAACAACATTCTGAAATATTTTCACCCCCTTTAAGCCCAACCTTAGGAAAACTGCATAGTGGAGTTTCATGTTTGACCAATTTCTTTGAATTAAAATTTGATCATAGATTTAGACGTGTCTTTGGAAGATAAGAGTGCATGCCAACTTTCACGATGTTCAGCGCTACTTTCTACTCCTTTAAGCCAAACCCTAACAAAACCACATGATGGATTTTCACTTTTGACCAACTTCTCAAAATTAGAACTTGATCATATATTTAGATGCACATCAAACCAACTTTCGCAGTGTTTCGATCTATTTTGACCCCCTCTAAGCCTAACCATAGCGAAACCGCACGACGGATTTTTACTTTTGAGCAGTTTCTTAGAATTGAAATTTGATCATAGATTTGGATGCCCATTTGATAGACAAGAGTGCATGCAAAATTTAGCGAGGTTTCAAGATATTTTCACCCCATTTAATCCCAACCTTAGCAAAATTGCACAACAGAGTTTCACTTTTGACCAATTTCTCAGAATAAAAATTTGATCATAGATTTATCTACACATTTGGTAGATAATGTGCACGCCAACTTTCACGATGTTTGGAGCTATTTTGGTCGTTATTCAAGTTTGGTTAAGCAAAGATCTAAGAGATGCTATTTTTTCGACTTTCTCCTAATTGAATTTTGAAAGAGAACTTAGGTACCCATTTGAGAGATAACCATGCATACAAACTTTCAGGGGATTTTTAGCTTTTTGGCACCTTAGTCAAACTTGGTCAAACAAAGGCCTAAAAGGTTGCACTTGTTTCTAATTTATTAGAACTCAAATTTAAAAGTAGATTTAGTAAGGTTGGTCAAACCAAGTTCTAAGAAATGCACTTTTCTTGAGTTTCTCGAAATTGAAATTTGAAACTGTAATTAGGTACCCATTTGGGAAATAATCCTACATGTAGATTTTTTGGGGATTGTGAGCCATTTTGGAATTCTGTCAAACTTCGTCAAACCATGCCCTAAAATGTTACATTTTTTCAAATATTTCAAAATTCGAATTTTAAAGTAGACTTGGATACCCATTTCAAAGACAGGGATGGACACCTGTTTTTATGAGATTTGGGCTATTTTGGCCCTCATTCAAGAATGGTCAAACCAAGGTTGAAAAGATGCACCTTTTTCAACTCTTTCAGAATTGAAATTTGAAAGTGGATTTAGGTACGCATTTAAATAAACAAACGTGTACACCAATTTTTGTGAAGTTTTGAGCTATTCTCACTCCCTTTAAGAGCAACCTTAGTGAAAGCGCACGACGAAGTTTCAGTTTTGTCCAATTTCTCGGAATTGAAATTTTATTGTAGATTTAGATGCCCATTTGGTAAATAAGAGTGGCTACCAAGTTTCATCATTTTCAGAGCTATTTTCCCATCCTGAAAGCCAAACCTTGGCAAAACCATATCATGGAGTTTTAGTTTCTACCAAATTCTCCGAATTGAAATTTGATCATAGATTTAGATAACTGTTTAATATAAAAGCATGCACGACTACTTTTGTAATGTTTTGAGCTATTCAGACCCCCTTTAAGCCCAACTCTAGAGAAAATGCATGACAGAGTTTCACTTCTGACCAACTTCTTGGAATTGAAGTTTGAACATAGATTTGGATGCCCATTTGATAGACAAGCGTGCACTCCAACTTTTGCGACGTGCCCTGCTATTTTCACCCACTTTGACCCCAACCTTGACGAAACCACATGATGAAGTGTCACTTTGTACCAATTTCTCAGAATTAAAATTTAATCGTAGATTTATATGCACATTTGGAGGATAAGAGTGCACGTCAAATTTCACGTTGGTCACAACTATTTTCAACGCGTTTATGCCAAACCCTAACAAAACCGCACAATGGAGTTTCATTTTTGACCAACTACTCAGAATTGATAGTTGATCAAAGATTTTGATGCCCATTGGATAAACAAGCATGCACACCAACTTTTTCAACGTTCCAAGCTATATTGACCCCCTTTAAGCACAACCCTAGTGAAATCGCATGACAGAGTTTAACTTTAGAGCAGTTTCTTAGACTTAAAATTTGACCATATAATTGGATACCCATTTGATAGACAAGCATGCACATAAACGTTAACAACGTTCTAAAATATTTTCACCCCCTTTAAGCCCAACCTTAGAAAAACCACATAATGGAGTTTCACATTTGACCAATTTCTCCAAATTAAAATTTGATCATAGATTTAGACGTGTGTTTGGAAGATAAGAGTGCATGCCAACTTTCACGATGTTCAGAGCTATTTTTTGCTCCTTTAAGCCAAAACCTAAAAAAACCACACGATGGAGTTTCAATTTTGACCAAATTCTCAAAATTGAAACTTGATCATATATTTAGATTCCCATCGGACCAACTTTCGCAATGTTCCGATCTATTTTTGACCCCGTCTAAGTCCAACCCTAGCGAAACCGCACGACGAAGTTTTACTTTTGAGCAGTTTCTTAGAATTGAAATTTGATCATAGATTTGGATGCCCATTCGATAGACAAGTGTGCATGTGAACTTTAGCAATGTTTGAAAATATTTTCACCCCCTTTAAGCCCAACCTTAGCAAAATTGCACAACAGAGTTTCACTTTTGACCAATTTCTCAGAATAAAAATTTTATCGTAGATTTATCTGCACATTTTGTAGATAAGGTGCATGCCAACTTTCATGATGTTTGGAGCTATTTTGGTCGTTATTCAAGTTTGGATAAGCAAAGCTCTAAGAGATGCTATTTTTTCTACTTTCTCGTAATTGAAATTTGAAAGAGAATTTAGGTACCCATTTGAGAGATAACCATGCATACAAACTTTCAGGGGATTTCGAGTTATTTTGCACCTTAGTCAAACTTGGTCAAACCAAGGACTAAAAGGTTGCACTTATTTCTAATTTCCTAGAAATCAAATGTAAAAGTAGATTTAGTAAGGTTGGTCAACCAATTTCTAAGAAATGTACTTTTCTTGACCTTCTGGAAATTGAAATTTGAAACAGTAATTAGGTACCCATTTGAGAGATAATCCTACATGTAGATTTTTTGTGGATTGTAAGCCATTTTGGAATTTGGTCAAACTTCGTCAAACCAAGCCCTAAAACGTTACATTTTTTCAAATATTTCAAAATTCAAATTTTAAAGTAAATTTGGATACCCATTTCAAAGACAGGGATGGACACCTGTTTTTATGAGATTTGGGCTATTTTGGCCCTCATTCAAGAATGGTCAAACCAAGGTTGAAAAGATGCACCTTTTTCAACTCTTTCAGAATTGAAATTTGAAAGTTGATTTAGGTATGCATTTAAATAAACAAATGTGTACACTAATTTTCATGAAGTTTTGAGCTATTCTCACTCCCTTTAAGAGCAACCTTAGTGAAAGTGCACGACGAAATTTCACTTTTGACCAATTTCTTGGAATTGAAATTTTATCATAGATTTAGATACCTAGTTGGTAGATAAGAGTGGCTGCAACATTTCGTCATGTTCAGAGCTATTTTCCCGTCCTTAAATCCAAACCTTGGAAAAACTGTATGGTAGAGTTTTAGTTTCTACCAAATTCTTAGAATTGAAATTTGATCATAGATTTAGATGCCCGTTTAATATAAAAGCATGCGCGACTACTTTTGTAATGTTTCGAGCTATTCAGACCCCCTTTGAGCCCATCTCTAGAGAAAATGCACAACAAAGTTTCACTTCTAACCAATTTCTTGGAATTGAAGTTTGATCATAGATTTGGATGCCCATTTGATAGACAAGCATGCACTCTAACGTTCGTGACATGCCCTGCTATTTTCACCCACTTTAACCCCAACCTTGGCTAAACTGCATGATGAAGTCTCACTTTCTACCATTTTCTTGTAATTAAAATTTGGTCATAGATTTAGATGCGTATTTGGAAGATAAGAGTGCACGTCAACTTTCATGTTGGTCACAACTATTTTCAGCTCCTTTAAGCCAAACCCTAACAAAACCGCACAATGGAGTTTCATTTTTGACCAACTACTCATAATTGATAGTTGATCAAAGATTTGGATGCCCATTGGATACACAAGCATGCACTCCAACTTTTGCAACGTTCCAAGCTATATTGACCCCCTTTAAGCCCAACCCTAGCGAAACCGCACGACAGAGTTTAACTTTTGAGAAATTTCTTAGACTTAAAATTTGACCATAGATTTGGATACCCATTTTATAGACCAGTGTGCACATGAACGTTAACAACGTTCTTCAATATTTTCACCCCCTTTAAGCCCAACCTTAGCAAAACCACATAATGGAGTTTCACGTTTGACCAATTTATCCGAATTAAAATTTGATCATGGATTTAGACGTGTGTTTGGAAGATAAGAGTGCACGCCAACTTTCACGATGTTCAGAGCTATTTTCTGCTCCTTTAAGCCAAACCCTAACAAAAGCACACGATGGAGTTTCACTTTTGACCAACTTCTCAAAATTTCTGGTAATTGGAATTTGACAGAGAATTTAGGTACCCATTTGAGAGATAACCATGCATACAAACTTTCAGGGGATTTCGAGCTATTTTGGACCTTAGGCAAACTTGGCGAAACTAAGGCCTAAAAGCTTGCATTTGTTTCCAATTTCTCAGAGCAATTTTCCCCATTTTCTGAAAATTCAAATTTTAAAGTAGATTTAGATACCCATTTCAAAGATAGGCATGGACACCTATTTTTATGAGATTTGGAGCTATTTTGGCCCTCATTCAAGGATGGTCAAACAAAAGTTGAAAAGATGCACTTTTGTTGACTTTTTCAGAAGTGAAATTTGAAAGTGGATTTAGGTACCCATTTCAATAAACAAGCGTACACGCTAACTTTCAAGACGTTTCGAGCTATTTCACTCCCTTTCAGTGCAACCTTAGCGAAAGCGCACGATAATGTTTCTCTTTTAACCAATTTATTAGAATTGAAATATGATCATATATTTAGATGCCCATTTGATAGATAAGAGTGCATGCCAAATTTAGTGATGTTCAAAGCTCTTTTTCCCTCCTTTAAGCCAAACCTTAGCAAAACCGCATGACAGAGTTTCACTTTTGACCAAATTCCTAGAATTGAAATTTGATCATAGATTTGGATGCCCGTTTGATATACAAGCGTGCACACCGAATTTTGCAAAATGTTTTGAGCTATTTAGGCCCGCTTTAAGCCAAACTCTAGCAAAAATGCACGACGGAGTTTCACTTTTGACAATTTTCTCGCAATTGAAATTTGATCATAGATTTGGATGTCCATTTCATAGACAAGTGTGCACACTAAATTTTGCAAAAGTTTCAAGCTATTTGGACCTGCTTTAAGCTGAACTCTAGTAAAAATGCACGATGGAGTTTCAATTTTGACAATTTTCTCGCAATTGAAATTTATCATAGATTTGGGTGGCCATTTGATAGACAAGCGTGCACTCCAACCTTTCCGAAACTGCACAATGGAGTTTCACTTTTTACAAATTTCTCAGAATTAAAATTTGATGATCTCTTTTGATGCGCATTTGGATGATAAGTGTGCACGCCAAATTTCACGATGTTTCGAGTTATTTTCAGCTCCTTTAAGCCAAACCCTAACAATACTATACGATGGAGTCTCACTTTTGATGTTCTTCTTAGAATGGAAACTTGATCATAGATTTGGATGCCCATTGGATAAGCAATCATTCACGCCAAAGTTTGCAACGTTCAGAGCTATTATTTTGACCCCTTTTAAGCCCAACCCTAGTGAAACCACACGACAAAGTTTCACTTCTGAGCAATTTCTCAGAATTCAAATTTGCACATATATTTGGATGTCCATTTGATATACAAGATTGCACATGAACTTTCATTACGTTGCAAAATATTTTCACCCACTTTAAGCCCAACCTTGGGAAAAAAACACAAGGGAGTTTCACTTTTGACAAATTTCTCAGAATTAACATTTGATGGTAGATTTATCTGTGCATTTGGTATATAAGAGTGCATGCCAAATTTCACGATGTTTGGAGCTATTTTGGTCATTATTCAAGGCTGGTCAAGCAAAGGTATAAGATATCATATTTTTTTGACTTTATCATAATTGAAATTTGAAAGAGAATTGAGATACCCATTTGAGAGATAACCATGCATACAAACTTTGAGGGGATTTCAAGCTATTTTGGACATTAGTCAAACTTGGTCAAACCAAGGCCTAAAAGCTTGCACTTTTTCCAATTTCTTGGAAATCAAATGTAAAATTATATTTAGATACCCATTTAAGAGATGAGCGTGCACACATATTTTTGTGAGATTTCGGGTTAATTCAGCCCTTAGTTAAGTTTGGTCAAACAAATTTCTAAGAAATGAACTTTTCTTGACTTTCTCAAAAATGAAATTTGAAACTATATTTAGGTATCCATTTGGTAGATAAAGCATACATGTATTATTTTTGGGGATTGCGAGCCATTTTTGACATCGGTCAAACTACGTCAAACCAAGGCCTAAAACGTTGCATTATTTCCAATTTCTCAAAATTCAAATTTTAAAGTAGATTTAGATACTCATTTCAAATATAGGCATTGACACCTATTTTTATGAGATTTGGAGCTATTTTGGCCCTTAATCAAGGATGGTCAAACCAAGGTTGAAAATATGCACTTTTGTTGACTTTTTCAAAATTGAAATTTCAAAGTGGATTTAGGTACCCATTTCAATAAACAAGCATACACGCTAACTTTCCTAACGTTCTCAGCTATTTTTCACTCCCTTTAAGTGAAACCTTAGGAAAAGCACCGATATTCCCATTTGGTAGATGTGCACACATATTTTTGTGATATTTCTAGTTAGATAAGAGTGCATGAAATATTTTGTGATGTTCAAAAGCTATTTTCCCTTCCTTTAAGCCAAACCTTAGCGAAATCGAATGATGGAATTTCACTTTTGACCAAATTCTTGGAGTTGAAATTTGATCATAGATTTGGATGCACGTTTGATATAAAAATGTGCATGCCAAATTTTGTAATGTTCAGAGCTATTTGGACCCCTTTGAGCCCAACTCTAACAAAAACGCATGACAGATTTTCACTTCTGTCTAATTTCTTGGAATTGAAATTTGATCATAGATTTGGATGTCCATTTGATAGACAAGTGTGCATGCAAAATTTAGCAACGTTTCAAAATATTTTCACCCCCTTTAAGCCCAACCTTAGCAAAATCGCACAACAGAGTTTCTCTTTTGACCAAATACTCAAAATACAAATTTGATCATATATTTATATACACATTTGGTAGATAAGGTGCATGCCAACTTTCATGATGTTTGGAGGTATTTTGGTCGTTATTCAGGTTTGGTTAAGCAAAGCTTTAAGAGATGCTATTTTTTCAACTTTTTCCTAATTGAAATTTGAAAGAGAATTTAGGTATTCATTTGAGAGATAACCATGCATACAAAATTTCAAGGGATTTCGAGCTATTTTGGACCTTAGGCAAACTTGGTGAAACCAAGGCCTAAAAGGTTGCATTTGTTTCCAATTTCTCAGAGCCATTTCCCCCTCCTTTAAGCCAAACCTTAGCGAAATCGAATGATGGAGTTTCACTTTTGACCAAATTCTGAGAGTTGAAATTTCATCATAGATTTGGATGCCCATTCGATATAAAAACGTGCACGCCAACTTTTGCAATGGTTTGAGCCCAACCCTAGCGAAAATGCACAACGGAGTTTCACTTTTGACTAATTTCTTAGATTTGAAATTTGATCATAGATTTGGATGCCCGTTTGATAGATAACCTTGCACTCCAATTTTTGCGACGTTTTGAGCTATTTTCACCCCCTTTAACCCCAATCTTAGCAAAACCGCATGATGGAGTTTCACCCTTGACCAACTTCTCAGAATTAAAATTTCACCATAGATTTAGATGTGCATTTGCAAGCTAAGATTGCATGTGAACTTTCATGATGTTTAGATTTAGTTTCGACTCCTTTAAGCCAAACCCTAACAAAACCGCACGATGGAGTTTCGCTTTTGACCAACTTCTAAGAATTGAAACTTGATCATAGATTTGGATGCACATTAGATAAAGAAGCATGCATGCCAACTTTCACAACGTTCCATGCTATTTTGACCACCTTTAAGCCCAACATCAGCAAAACCATACAACAGAGTTTCACTTTTGACTAATTTCTCAGAATTAAAATTTGATTGTAGATTTATCTTAGCATTTGGTAGATTACAGTGCACACCAACTTTCACAATGTTCGAAGTTATTTTGGTCTTTATTCAAGGTTGGTCAAGCAAAGGTCTAAGAGATGCTATTTTCCCAACTTTCTTGTAATTGAAATTTGAAAGAGAATTTAGGTACCCATTTGAGAGCTAACCATGCATACACGCTTTCAGGGGATTTCGAGTTATTTTGGACCTTGGTCAAACTTGGTCAAACCAAGGCCTAAAAGGTTGCACTTCTTGGTCAAACCAAGGCCTAAAAGTAGATTTAGATACCCATTTAAGAGGCACAGATATTTTTGCGAATTTCGAGTTATTTTGACACTTAGTTAAGGTTGGTCAAACCAAGTTCTAAGAAATGCACTTTTCTTGACTTTCTCGAAATTGAAATTTGAAACTGTATTTAGGTACCCATTTGAGAGATAATCCCTATATGTAGATTTTTTCAGGATTGCGACGCGTTTTGTACCTCGGTCAAACTTCGTCAAACCAAGGCCTAAAACGTTGCATTTTTTCAATTTCTCAAAATTCAAATTTTAAAGTAGATTTAGATACCCATTTCAAATATAGGCATTGACACCTATTTTTATGAGATTTGGAGCTATTTTGGCCCTTAACCAAGGATGGTCAAACCAAGGTTGAAAATATGCACTTTTGTCGACTTTTTCAGAATTGAAATTTGAAAGTGGATTTAGGTACCCATTTCAATAAGGAAGCGTACATGCCAACTTTCGTAACGTTCCAACATATTTTCACTCCCTTTAAGTGCAACCTTAGTGAAAGCGCTAATATGCCCATTTGGTAGATAAGCGTGCACACATATTTTGCGATATTTCTAGTTAGATAAGAGTGCATGAAAAATTTCGTGATGTTCAAAGCTATTTTCCCCTCTTTAAAGCCAAACCTTAGTGAAATCAAATGATGGAGTTTCACTTTTGACCAAATTCTCAGAGTTAAAATTTGATCATAGATTTGGATGCCCGTTTGATATAAAAATGTGCACACCAACTTTTTCAATGTTCCGAGCTATTTGGATAACCGTGCACTCCAACTTCCGCGGCGTTTTGAGCTATTTTCACCCCGTTTAACCCCAATCTTAGCGAAATCGCATGACGGAGTTTCACTCTTAACCAATTTCTCAGAATTAAAATTTGATCATAGATTTAGATGTGCATTTGGAAGATAAGAGTACATGCCAAGTTTCATGATGTTCAGAGTTATTTTCGACTCATTTAAGCCAAACCCTAATAAAACCGCACGATGGAGTTTCTCTTTTGACCAACTTCTAAGAATTGAAACTTGATTATAGATTTGGATGCTCATTAGATAAACAAGCATGCACGCCAACTTTCGCTACGTTCCAAGCTATTTTGACCACCTTTAAATCCAACCCTAGAGAAAACGCATGATGAAGTTTCACTTTTGAGCAGTTTCTTATAATTGAAATTTGATGATAGATTTGAATGCCCATTTGATAGACAAGTGTGCATGCGAAATTTCGAGATGTAAAATATTTCACCCCCTTCAATCCCAACCTTAGCAAAAACATACAACAGAGTTTCACTTTTGACTAATTTCTCAGAATTAAAATTTGATCGTAGATTTATCTTAGCATTTGGTAGATAATAGTGCACACCAACTTTCATGATGTTTGAAGTTATTTTGGTCGTTATTCAAGGTTGGTCAAGAAAAGGTCTAAGAGATTCTATTTTTCCGAATTTGTTGTAATTGAAATTTGAAAGAGAATTTAGGTACGCATTTGAGAGATAACCATGCATACACACTTTTAGGGGATTTTGAGCTATTTTGGACCTTGGTCAAACTTGGTCAAAACAAGGTCTAAAAGGTTGCACTTTTTACTAATTTCTTAGAAATCAAATTTAAAAGCAGATTTAGATACCCATTTAAGAGGCACACATATTTTTGTGAATTTCAAGTTATTTCGGCACTTAGTTAAGGTTGGTCAAACCAAGTTCTAAGAAATGCACTTTTCTTGACTTTCTTGAAATTGAAATTTTAAACTGTATTTAGGTACCCATTTGAGAGATAATCCCTACATGTAGAATTTTTTGGGATTGTGAACCATTTTGGACCTCGGTCAAACTTCGTCAAACCAAGGCCTAAAACGTTGCATTTTTTTCATTTTCTGAAAATTCAAATTTTAAAGTAGATTTAGATACCCATTTCAAAGATAGGCATGGACACCTATTTTTATGAGATTTGGAGCTATTTTGGCCCTCATTCAAGGATGGTCAAACAAAAGTTGAAAAGATGCACTTTTGTTGACTTTTTCAGAAGTGAAATTTGAAAGTGGATTTAGGTACCCATTTCAATAAACAAGCGTACACGCTAACTTTCGTGATGTTCTGAGCTATTTCACCCCCTTTCAGTGCAAGCTTAGCGAAAGTGCACGATAATGTTTCTCTTTTAACCAATTTCTTAGAATTGAAATATGGTCATAGATTTAGATGCCCATTGGGTAGATAAGAGTGCATGCTAAATTTGGTGATGTTCAGAGCTCTTTTTCCCTTCTTTAAGCCAAACCTTAGCAAAACCGCATGACAGAGTTTCACTTTTGACCAAATTCCCAGAATTGAAATTTGATCATAGATTTGGATGCCCATTTGATATACAAGCGTGCACGCCAAATTTTGCAAAATGTTTCGAGCTATTTAGACCCGCTTTAAGCCGAACTCTAGCAAAAATGCACGACGGAGTTTCACTTTTGAGAATTTTCTCGCAATTGAAATTTGATCATAGATTTGGATGCCCATTTGATAGACAAGTGTGCACACCAAATTTTGCAATAAGTTTCGAGCTATTTGGACCCGCTTTAAGCTGAACTCTAGCAAAAATGCACGATGGAGTTTCAATTTTGACAATTTTCTCGCAATTGAAATTTATCATAGAATTGGATGCCCATTTGATAGACAAGCGTGCACTCCAACCTTTGCGAAACCGCATGACGGAGTTTCACTTTTTATAAATTTCTCGGAATTAAAATTTGATTATCTCTTTTGATGCACATTTGGATGATAAGTGTGCCCACCAAATTTCACGATGTTCCAAGTTATTTTCAGCTCCTTTAAGCCAAACCCTAACAAAACTGTACGATGGAGTTTCACTTTTGACGTACTTCTTAGAATGGAAACTTGATCATAGATTTGGATGCCCGTTGGATAAACAATCACGCACGCAAAATTTTGCAACGTTTCAAGCTATTATTTTAACCCCTTTTAAGCCCAACCCTAGTGAAACCGCACGACAGAGTTTCATTTTTGAGAAATTTCTCATAATCGAAATTTGCGCATAGATTTGGATGTCCATTTGATAGACAATCTTGCACATGAACTTTCATGACGTTGCGAAATATTTTCACCCGCTTTAATCCCAACCTTAGCAAAATAACACAAGGTAGTTTCACTTTTGACCAATTTCTCAGAATTAAAATTTGATGGTAGATTTATCTGTGCATTTGGTATATAAGAGTGCATGCCAAATTTCACGATGTTCGGAGCTATTTTGGTCGTTATTCAAGGCTGGTCAAGAAAAGATCTAAGAGATCATATTTTTTTGACTTTCTCATAATTGAAATTTGAAAGAGAATTTAGATACCCATTTGAGAGATAACCATGCATACAAACTCTGAGGGGATTTCGAGCTATTTTGGACCTTAGTCAAACTTAGTCAAACCAAGGCCTAAAAGCTTGCACTTTTTTCCAATTTCTTGGAAATCAAATGTAAAATTATAATTAGATACCCATTTAAGAGATGAGCGTGCACACATATTTTTGTGAGATTTCGGGTTAATTCAGCCCTTAGTTAAGGTTGGTCAAACAAAGTTCCAAGAAATGCACTTTTCTTGACTTTCTCGAAAATTAAATTTGAAACTGTATTTAGGTATCCATTTGGTAGATAAAGCATACATGTATTGTTTTTTGGGATTGTGAGCCATTTTGGACATCGGTCAAACTACGTCAAACCAAGGCCTAAAACGTTACATTATTTCCAAATTCTCAAAATTCAAATTTTAAAGTAGATTTAGATACCCATTTCAAATATAGGCATTGACCCCTATTTTTATGAGATTTGGAGCTATTTTGGCCCTTAATCAAGGATGGTCAAACCAAGGTTGAAAATATGCACTTTTGTAGACTTTTTCAGAATTGAAATTTGAAAGTGGATTTAGGTACCCATTTCAATAAACAAGCGTACACGCCAACTTTCGTAACGTTCTGAGCTATTTTCAACTCCCTTTAAGTGCAACATTAGTGAAAGTGCCGATATTCCCATTTGGTAGATGTGCACACATGTTTTTGTGAGATTTCTAGTTAGATAAGAGTGCATGAAAAATTTTGTGATGTTCAGAGCTATTTTCCCCTCCTTTAAGCCAAACCTTAGTGAAATCGAATGATGGAGTTTCACTTTTGACCAAATTCTCGTAGTTGAAATTTGATTATAGATTTGGATGCCCGTTTGATATAAAAATGTGCACACCAACTTTTGCAATGTTCCCAGCTATTTGGACCCCTTTGATCCCAACTCTAGCAAAAATGCATGACGGAGTTTCACTTCTGTCCAATTTATCGGAATTGAAATTTGATCATAGATTTGGATGTCCATTTGATAGAGAAGCATGCACTCCAACTTTCGCGGTACTCTGACCTATTTTCACCCCCTTTAACCCCGACCTTCGCAAAACCGCACAACAGAGTTTCACTTTTAACCAATTTCTTGGAATTAAAATTTAATCATAGATTTAAATGAGCATTTGGAAGATAAGAGTGCATGCCAACTTTCACGATGTTGAGAGTTATTTTCGGCATCTTTAATCCAAACCCTAACAAAAATGCATGATGGAGTCTCAGCTTTGACCAAATTCTTAGAATTGAAACTTGATCATAGGTTTGGATGCATATTAGATAGACAAGCATGCACGCCTACTTTCACGACATTCCAAGATATTTTGACCCCCATGAAGCCCAACCTTGTCGAAAACGCACGACGGAGTTTCACTTTTGAGCAATTTCTTAGAATTTTAATTTGATCATAAATTTGGATGCCCATTTGATGAACAAGTGTGCTTGCAAACTTTTGAGACATTCCAAAATATTTTCACCCCCTTTAAGCCCAACCTTAGAAAAACTGCACAACAAAGTTTCACGTTTGACTAATTTCTCAAAATTAAAATTTAATCGTAGATTTATCGGTGCATTTGGTAGATAAGAGTGCATGCTAACTTTCATGATGTTCAGAGCTATTTTGGTCGTTATTCAAGGTTGGTCAAGTAAAGGTCTAAGAGATGTTATTTTTTTGGCTTTCTTGTAATTGAAATTTGAAAGAGAATTTAGGTACCCATTTGAGAGATAACCATGCATGCAAACTTTCAGGGGATTTCGAGCTATTTTGAACCTTAGGAAAACTTGGTGAAACCAAGGCCTAAAAGGTTGCATTTGTTTCCAATTTTGTTGGAGCCATTTTCCCCTCCTTTAAGCCAAACCTTAGCGAACTTGAATGATGGAGTTTCACTTTTGACCAAATTCTAGGAGTTGAAATTTGATCATAGATTTGGATGCCCGTTTGATATAAAACACGCACGCCAACTTTTCCAATCGTCCGAGCTACTTGGACCCCTTTGAGCCCAACTCTAGAGAAAATGCATGATGGAGTTTCACTTTTGACCAATTTCTCAGAATTGAAATTTGATCATAGATGTGGATGCCGGTTTGATAGATAACCGTGCACTCCAACTTTCGCGACGTTTTGAGCTATTTTCACCCCCTTTAACCCCAATCTTAGCGAAACTGCATGACGGAGTTTCAGTCTTGACCAATTTCTTGCAATTAAAATTTGATCATAGATTTAGATGTGCATTTGGAAGATAAGAGTGCATGCCAACTTTCATGAAGTTCAGAGTTATTTTCGACTCCTTTAAGCCAAACCCTAACAAAACCCCACGATGGAGTTTCAGTTTTGACCAACTTCTAATAATTGAAACTTGATCATAGATTTGGATGCCCATTAGATAAACAAGCATGCACGCCAAATTTCGCAACGTTCCAAGCTAGTTTGACCACCTTTAAGCCTAACCATAGAGAAAAAGCATGACGAAGTTTCACTTTTGAGCAGTTTCTTATAATTGAAATTTGATCATAGATTTGAATCCCCATTTGATAGACAAGCGTGCACATGAAATTTCGAGACGTTCCAAAATATTTCACCCCCTTTAATCCCAACCTCAGTAAAACCATACAACAGAGTTTCACTTTTGACTAATTTCTCAGATTTAAAATTTGATCGTAGATTTATCTTAGCATTTGGTAGATAACAGTGCACACCAACTTTCACAATGTTCGAAGTTATTTTGGTTGTTATTCAAGGTTGGTCAAGCAAAGGTCTAAGAGATGCTATTTTCCTGACTTTCTTGTAATTAAGATTTTTAAGAGAATTTAGGTACACATTTGAGAGATAACCATGCATACACACTTTTAGGGGATTTCGAGCTATTTTGGACCTTGGTCAAACTTGGTCAGACCAAGGCCTAAAAGGTTGCCCTTTTTTCCAATTTCTTAGAAATCAAATTTAAAAGTAGGTTTAGATACCCATTTAAGAGGCACACATATTTTTGTGAATTTCAAGTCATTTCAACACTTAGTTAAGGTTGGTAAAACCAAGTTCTAAGAAATGCACTTTTCTTGACTTTCTCGAAATTGAAATTTGAAACTTTATTTAGGTACCCGTTTGAGAGATAATCCCTATATATAGATTTTTTTAGGATTGCGAGCCATTTTGGACCTCGGTCAAACTTCGTCAAACCAAGGCCTAAAACGTTACATTTTTCCAATTTCTCAAAATTCAAATTTTAAAGTAGATTTAGATACGCATTTCTCGGAATTGAAATTTGATCATAGATTTGGATGCCCATTTGATAGACAAGCATGCTCTCCAACTTTTATGACGTTTCAAGCTATTTTCACCCCCTTTAAGCCCAATGTTTGCAAAACTGCATGACGGAGTTTCACTCTTTACAAATTTCTTGGAATTAAAATTTGATCATATCTTTTGATGCGCATTTGGATGATAAGTGTGCACGCCAACTTTCATGATGTTCAAAGTTATTTTCAGCTCCTTTAAGCCAAACCATAACAAAACTGTACGATGGAGTTTCAATTTTGGCGTACTTCTTAGAATGGAGACTTGATCATAGATTTGGATGCCCATTGGATAAACTATCATGCACGCTAAATTTTGTAACGTTTCGAGCTATTATTTTGACCCCTTTTAAGCCCAACCGTAGTGAAACCGTACAATAGAGTTTCACTTTTGAGCAGTTTATTAGAATTGAAGTTTGCTCATATATTTGGATGTCCATTTGATAGACAAGCTTGCACATGAACTTTCAGGACTTTGGGAAATATTTTCACCCGCTTTAAGCCCAACCTTATCAAAACAACACAAGGGAGTTTCGCTTTTGACCAATTTCTCATAATTAAAATTTGATCGTAGATTTATCTGTACATTTGGTAGATAAGAGTTCATGCCAACTTTCATGATGTTCGGAGCTATTTTGGTCGTTATTCAAGAATGGTCAAGCAAAGGTCTAAGAGATCATATTTTTCGACTTTCTCATAATTGAAATTTGAAAGAGAATTTAGATAACCATGCATACAAACTCTGAGGGGATTTCGAGCTATTTTGGACCTTAGTCAAACTTGGTCAAACCAAGGCCTAAAAGCTTGCACCTTTTTCTAATTTCTTAGAAATCAAATTTAAAAGTATATTTAGATAGCCATTTAAGAGATAAGCGTGCACACAAATTTTTGTGAGATTTCGGGTTATTTCAGCCCTTTGTTAAGGTTGGTCAAACGATGTTCTAAGAAATGCACTTTTCTTGACTTTCTCGAAATTGAAATTTGAAACTGTATTTAGGTATCCATTTGGTAGATAAAGTATACATGTATATTTTTTTTGGATTGCGAGCCGTTTTGGACATCGGCCAAACTTCATCAAACCAAGGCCTAAAACGTTGTATTATTTCCAATTTCTCAAAATTCAAATTTTAAAGTAGATTTAGATACCCATTTCAAATATAGGCATTGACACCTATTTTTATGAGATTTGGAGCTATTTTGACCCTTAATCAAGGATGGTCAAACCAAGGTTGAATATATGCACTTTTGTCGATCTTTCAGAATTGAAATTTGAAAATGAATTTAGGTACCAATTTCAATGAACAAGCATACACGCCAACTTTCATAACGTTCCTAGCTATTTTTCACTCCCTTTAAGTGCAACCTTAACGAAAGAACTGATATGCCCATTTGGTAGATAAGCGCGCACACATATTTTTGTGAGATTTCTAGTTAGATAAGAGCGCATGAAAAATTTCATGATTTTCAGAGCCATTTTCCCCTCCTTTAAGCCAAACCTTAGCGAAATCGAATGATGGATTTTCACTTTTGACCAAATTCTAGGAGTTGAAATTTGATCATAGATTTGGATGCGCTTTTGATATAAAAAATTGCACGCCAACTTTTCCAATGTTCCGACTATTTGGACCCCTTTGAGCCCAACTCTAGCGAAAATGCACGACGGAGTTTCACTTCTAACTAATTTATTGGAATTGAAATTTGATCATAGATTTGGATGCCCATTTGATAAAGAAGCGTGCACTCCAACTTTCATGACACTCCGATCTATTTTCACCCCCTTTAACCCCAACCCCGAAACTACACAACGGTGTTTCACTTTTAACCAATTTCTTGGAATTAAAATTTAATCATAGATTTAAATGCGCATTTGGAAGATAAGAGTACATGCCAACTTTCACAATGTTGAGAGCTATTTTGGTTGTTATTCAAGGTTGGTCAAGCAAAGGTCTAATAGATCGTATTTTTACAACTTTCTCATAATTGAAATTTGGAAGAAAATTGAGATACCCATTTGAAAGATAACCATGCATACAAACTCTGAGGGGATTTTGAGCTATTTTGGACATTAGTCAAACTTGGTCAAACCAAGGCCTAAAAGCTTGCACTTTTTTCCAATTTCTTAGAAATAAAATGTAAAAGTATATTTAGATACCCATTTAAGAGATAAGCGTGCACACATATTTTTGTGAGATATCGGGTTATTTCAACCCTTAGTTAAGGTTGGTCAAATGAAGTTCTAACAAATGCACTTTTCTTGACTTTCTCGAAATTGAAATTCAAAACTGTATTTAGGTATCCATTTGGTAGATAAAGCATACATGTATATTTTTTGGGGATTGCGAGCCATTTTGGACATAGGTCAAACTTCATCAAACCAGGGCCTAAAACGTTGCATTATTTTCAATTTCTCAAAATTCAAATTTTAAAGTAGATTTAGATACCCATTTCAAATATAGGCATTGACACCTATTTTTATGATATTTGGAGCTATTTTGGCCCTTAATCAAGGATGGTCAAACCAAGGTTGAAAATACACACTTTTGTCGACTTTTTCAGTATTGAAATTTGAAATTGGATTTAGGTACCCATTTCAATAAACAAGCATACACACCAACTTTCGTAACATTCCAACCTATTTTCACTCCCTTTAAGTGAAACCTTAGCGAAAGCGCCAATATGCCCATTTGGTAGATAAGCGTGCACACATATTTTTGCAAGATTTCTAGTTAGATAAGAGTGCATGAAAATTTTTGTGATGTTCAGAGCTATTTTCCCATCCTTTAAGCCAAATATTAGCGAAATTGAATGATGGAGTTTCACTTTTGACCAAATTCTCGGAGTTGAAATTTGATCATAGATTTGGATGCCTGTTTGATATAAAAATGTGCAAGCCAGCTTTTGCAATGTTTTGAGCTATTTGGACCCCTTTGAGCCCAACTCTAGCGAAAATGCATGATGAAGTTTCACTTCTGACCAATTTCTCGGAATTGAAATTTGATCATAGATTTGGATGCCCATTTGATAGAGAAGTGTGCACTCCAACTTTCGCGACACTCTGAGCTATTTTCACTCCCTTTAACCCCAACCTTGGTGAAACCACACAACGGAGTTTCACTTTTAACCAATTTCTTGGAATTAAAATTTAATCATATATTTAAATGTGCATTTGGAAGATAAGAGTGCATGCAAACTTTCATGATGTTGAGAGCTATTTTTGGCATCTTTAAGCCAAACCATAACAAAACTGCATGATGGAGTCTCATCTTTGACCAAATCCTCAGAATTGAAACTTGATCAGAGGTTTGGATTCATATTTGATACATAAGCATGCACGCCAACTTTCATGACGTTTTGAGCTATTTTGACCCCCTTTAAGCCCAACCCTGTCGAAACCGCACGACGGAGTTTCACTTTAGAGCAGTTTCTTTGAATTTAAATTTGATCATAAATTTGGATTCCCATTTGATGAACAAGCATGCATGCAAAATTTTGAGACATTCCAAAATATTTTCACCTTCTTTAAGCCCAACCTTAGCAAAACCGCACAACGAAGTTTCATGTTTGACTAATTTTTGAAAATTAAAATTTAATCGTAGATTTATCGGCGCATTTGGTAGATAATTGTGCATGCTAACTTTCTTGATGTTCAAAGCTATTTTGGTCGTTGTTCAAGGTTGGTCAAGTAAAGGTCTAAGAGATGTTAACTTTTTGGCTTTCTTGTAATTGAAATTTGAAAGAGAATTTAGGTACCCATTTGAGAGATAACCATGCATACAAAATTTTAGGGGATTTCGAGCTATTTTGGACCTTAGGCAAACTTGGTGAAACCAATGCCTAAAAGGTTGCATTTGTTTCCAATTTCTCAGAGCCATTTTCCCCTCCTTTAAGTCAAACCTTAGCGAAATCGAATGATGGAGTTACACTTTTAACCAAATTCTTGGAGTTGAAATTTGATCATATATTTGGATGCCCGTTTGATATTAAAACGTGCACACCAAATTTTCCAACTGTCTGAGCTATTTGGACCCCTTCGAGCCCAACTCTAGCGAAAATGCACGACGAAGTTTCACTTCTGACCATTTTCTCAGAATTGAAATTTGATCATAGATTTGGATGCTTGTTTGATAGATAAGTGTGCACTCCAACTTTCGCGATGTTTTGAAATAATTTCACCCCCTTTAACCCCAATCTTAGCGAAACCGCATGACAGAGTTTCACTCTTGACGAATTTCTTGGAATTAAAATTTGATCATAGATTTAGATGTGCATTTAGAAGATAAGGGCGCACGCCAACGTTCATGATGTTCAGAGTTATTTTTGACTCCTTTAAGCCAAACCCTGACAAAACCGCACGATGGAGTTTTGCTTTTGACCAACTTCTAAGAATTGAAACTTGATCATGGATTTGGATTCCCATTAGATAAACAAGCATGCACACCAACTTTCGCAACGTTCCAAGCTATTTTGACCACCTTTAAGCCCAACCCTTGCGAAAATGCATGACGAAGTTTCACTTTTGAGCAGTTTCTTATAATTGAAATTTGATCATAGATTTGAATGCCTGTTTGATAGAAAAGCATGCACATGAAATTTTGAGATGTTTCAAAATATTACACCCCCTTTAATCCCAACCTTAGAAAAACCATACAAAAGAGTTTCACTTTTGACTAATTTCTTAGAATTAAAATTTGAATGTAGATTTATCTTAGCATTTGGTAGATAATAGTGCACACCAACTTTCACGATGTTCGAAGTTATTTTGGTCATTATTCAAGGTTGGTCAAGCAAAGGTCTAAGAGATGCTATTTTTTCAACTTTCTTGTAATTGAAATTTGAAAGAGAATTTAGGTACCCATTTGAGAGATAACCATGCATACACACTTTCAGGGGATTTCGAGCTATGTTGGACCTTGGTCAAAACTGGTCAAACCAAGGCCTAAAAGGTTGCACATTTTTCCAATTTCTTAGAAATCAAATTTAAAAGTAGATTTAGATACCAATTTAAGAGCCACACATAATTTTGCGAATTTTGAATTATTTCGGCACTTAGTTAAGGTTGGTCAACTCAAGTTCTAAGAAATGCACTTTTCTTGACTTTCTTGAAATTGAAATTTGAAACTGTATTTATGTACCCATTTGAGAGATAATACCTACATGTAGATTTTTTTGGGATTGTGAGCCATTTTGGACCTCTGTCAAACCTCGTCAAACCAAGGCCTAAAATGTTGCAGTTTTTCCATTTTCTGAAAATTCAAATTTTAAAGTAGATTTAGATACCCATTTCAAAGATTGGCATGGACACTTATTTTTATGAGATTTGGAGCTATTTTGGCCCTCTTTTAAGGATGGTCAAAAAAAAGTTGAAAAGATGCACTTTTGTTGACTTTTTTCAGAAGTGAAATTTAAAAGTAGATTTAGGTACCCATTTCAATAAACAAGCTACACGCTAACTTTCGTGGTGTTTCGAGCTATTTCACTCCCTTTAAGTGCAAACTTAGCGAAAGTGCACGATAAAGTTTATGTTTTGACCAATTTATTAGAATTGAAATATGATCATAGATTTAGATGCCCATTTGGTAGATAAGAGTGCATGCCAAATTTAGTGTTGTTGAGAGTTCTTTTTCCCTCCTTTAAGCCAAACCTTAGCGAAATCGCATGACGGAGTTTTCCTTTTCACCAAATTCCTAGAATTCAAATTTGATCATAGATTTGGATGCCCATTTGATAGAAAAGCGTGCACTCCAACTTTCATGACATTTCGAGCTATTTTCACCCCCTTTAACCCCAACCTTTGCGAAACCACACAACAGAGTTTCACTTTTTACAAATTTCTCAGAATTAAAATTTGATCATATCTTTTGATGCGCGTTTGGATGATAAGTGTGCACACCAACTTTCATGATTTTCAAAGTTATTTTCAGCTCCTTTAAGCCAAACTGTAACAAAACTATACGATGGAGTTTCACTTTTGACCAAATTCTTGGAGGTACCCATTTCAATAAACAAGCGTACACGCCAACTTTCGTAATGTTCCGAGCTTTTTTCGCTCCCTTTAAATGCAACCTTAGAGAAAGCGCCAATATGCCCATTTGGTAGATAAGCATGCACACATATTTTTCCTAGATTTCTAGTTAGATAAGAGTGCAGGAAAAATTTCGTGATGTTCAGAGCTTTTTTCCACTCCTTTAAGCCAAAACTTAGCGAAATCAAATGATGGAGTTTCACTATTGACCAAATTCTTGGAGTTGAAATTTGATCATAGATTTGGATGCCCGTTTGATATAAAAACATGCACACCAACTTTTGCAATGTTTCGAGCTATTTGGACCCCTTTGAGCCAAACTCTAGTGAAAATGCGCGACGGAGTTTCACTTTTGAACAATTTCTTGGAATTGAAATTTGATCATATATTTGGATGCCCATTTGATAGAGAAGCGTGCACTCCAACTTTCATGACGCTACGAGTTGTTTTCACCCCCTTTAACCCCAAAATCGGTGAAACCGCACAATGAAGTTTCACTTTTAACCAATTTCTTGGAATTAAAATTTAATCATAGACTTAAATTCGCATTTGGAAGATAAGAGTGCATGCCAAATTTCACAATGTTGAGAGCTATTTTCGGCATCTTTAAGCCAAACCCTAACAAAAATGCACGATGGAGTCTTAGTCACTAAACAAATTCTCAGAATTGAAACTTTATCATAGGTTTGGATGCATATTGGGTAGACAAGCATGCATGCCAACTTTCGCGACGTTTCGAGCTATTTTGACCCCCTTTAAGCCCAACCCTGTCAAAACTGCATGACGGAGTTTCACTTTTGAGCAGTTTCTTATAATTTAAATTTGATCATAAATTGAAATTCCCATTTGATGAACAAGCATGCATGCAAACTTTTGAGACATTCCAAAATATTTTCACCCCCTTTAAACCCAACCTTAGCAAAATCGCACAACGGAGTTTCATGTTTGACTAATTTTTCAAAATTAAAATTTAATCATAGATTTATCGGCGCATTTGGTAGATAAGAGTGCATGCTAACTTTCATGATGTTCGGAGCTATTTTGGTCGTTATTCAAGGTTCGTCAAGTAAAGGTCTAAGAGATGTTGTTTTTTCGGCTTTCTTGTAATTGAAATTTGAAAGAGAATTTAGGTACCCATTTGAGAGATTACCATGCATACAAACATTCAGGTGATTTTGAGCTATTTTGGACCTTAGCCAAGCTTGGTGAAACCAATGCCTAAAAGGTTGCATTTGTTTCCAATTTCTCAGAGCCATTTTCCCCTCCTTTAAGCCAAACCTTAGCGAAATCGAATGATGGAGTTTTGCTTTTGAACAAATTCTTAGAGTTGAAATTTGATCATAGATTTGGATGCCCGTTTGATATAAAAACATGCACGCTAACTTTTGCAATGGTCTGAGCTATCTGGACCCCTTCGAGCCCAACTCTAGCGAAAATGCACGACGGAGTTTCACTTCTGACCAATTTCTCATAATTGAAATTTGATCATAGATTTGGATGCCCGTTTGATAGATAACCGTGCACTACAACTTTCGTGGTGTTTTGAGCTATTTTCAGCCCCTTTAACCCCAATATTAGTGAAACCCCATGACGGAGTTTCACTCTTGACCAATTTATTAGAATTAAAATTTGATCATAGATTTAGAGGTGCATATGGAAGATAAGAGTGCACACCAACTTTCATGATGTTTAGAGTTATTTTCGACTCCTTTAAGCCAAACCCTAACAAAACTGTAGAGTTTTGCTTTTGACCAACTTCTAAGAATTGAAACTTGATCATAGATTTGGATGCCCATTAGATAAAAAAGCATGCACGCCAACTTTCGCAACGTTCCAATCTATTTTGACCACCTTTAAACCCAACCCTAGCGAAAACACATGACAAAGTTTCACTTTTGAGCAGTTTCTTATAATTGAAATTTGATCATAGATTTGAATTCCCATTTGATAGACAAGCGTGCATGCAAAATTTTGAGACGTTCCAAAATATTTCACCCCCTTTAATCCCAACATCAGCAAAACCATACAACAAAGTTTCACTTTTGACTAATTTCTCAGAATTAAAATTTGATCGTAGATTTATCTTAGCATTTGGTAGATAACAGTGCACACCAACTTTCACAATGTTCGAAGTTATTTTGGTCGTTATTCAGGGTTGGTCAAGCAAAGGTCTAAGAGATGCTATTTTTCCGACTTTCTTGTAATTGAAATTTGAGAGAGAATTTAGGTACCCATTTGAGAGATAACCATGCAGACACACTTTCAGGGGATTTTGAGCTATTTTGGACCTTGGTCAAACTTGGTCAAACCAAGGCGTAAAAGGTTGCAGTTTTTTCCAATTTCTTAGAAATCAAATTTAAATGTAGATTTAGATACCCATTTAAGAGGCACACATATTTTTGCGAATTTCGAGTTATTTTGGCACTTAGTTAAGGTTGGTCAAACCAAGTTCTAAGAAATGCACTTTTCTTGACTTTCTGGAAATTGAAATTTGAAACTGTATTTAGGTACCCATTTGAGAAATAATCTCTACATGTAGATTTTTTTGGGATTGCGAGCCATTTTGGACCTCGGTCAAACTTTTCAAACCAAGGCCTAAAACGTTGCATTTTTTCCATTTTCTGAAAATTCAAATTTTAAAGTAGATTTAGATACCCATTTCAAATATAGGCATGGATGGTCAAACCAAGGTTGAAAATACGCACTTTTGTCGACATTTTCATAATTGAAATTTGAAAGTGGATTTAGGTACCCGAGTTCAATAAACAAGCGTACACGCCAACTTTTGTAATGTTCCGAGCTATTTTCACTCCCTTTAAGTGCAACCTTAGCTAAAGCGCCAATATGCCCATTTGGTAGATAAGCATGCACACATATTTTTGTGAGATTTCTAGTTAGATCAGAGTGCATGAAAAATTTTGTGATGTTCAGAGCTATTTTCCCCTTCTTTAAGCCAAACCTTAGCGAAATCGAATGATGGAATTTCACTTTTGACCAAATTCTTAGAGTTGAAATTTGATCATAAATTTGGATGCACGTTTTATATAAAAACATGCACGCCAACTTTGCAATGTTTTGAGCTATTTGGACCCCTTTGAGCCCAACTCTAGCGAAAATGCACGACGGAGTTTCACTTCTGACCAAAATATCAGAATTGAAAATTGATCATAGGTTTCAATGCATATTGGATAGACAAGCATGCACAACAACTTTCGCGACGTTCCGAGCTATTTTGACCCCCTTTAACCCCAACCTTGGCGAAACCGCACTCCGGAGTTTCACTTTTAACCAATTTCTTATAATTGAAATTTGATCATAGATTTCAATGCCCATTTGATAGAAAAGCGTGCACACAAAATTTTGAGATGTTCCAAAATATTTCACCCACTTTAATCCCAACCTCAGCAAAACCATACAACAGAGTTTCACTTTTGACTAATTTCTCAGAATTAAAATTTGATCGTAGATTTATCTTAGAATTTGGTAGATAACAGTGCACACCAACTTTCACAATGTTCGAAGTAATTTTGGTTGTTATTCAAGGTTGGTCAAGCAAAGGTCTAAGAGATGTTATTTTTCCAACTTTCTTGTAATTCAAATTTGAAAGAGAATTTAGGTACCCATTTGAGAGATAACCATGCATACACAATTTCAGGGGATTTCGAGCTATTTTGGACCTTTGTCAAACTTGGTCAAACCAATGCCTAAAAGTCCAATTTCTTAGAAATAAAATTTAAAACTATATTTAGATACCCATTTAAGAGGCACACATATTTTTGCAAGTTTCAAGTTATTTCGGCACTTAGTTAAGGTTGTTCAAACCAAGTTCTATAAATGCACTTTTCTTGCCTTTCTTGAAATTGAAGTTTGAAACTATATTTAGGTACTGAGTTGAGAGATAATCCCTACATATAGTTTTTTTGGGATTGCGAGCCATTTTGGACCTCGGTCAAACTTTGTCAAACCAAGGCCTAAAAACGTTGCATTTTTTCCATTTTCTGAAAATTCTAATTTTAAAGTAGATTTAGATACACATTTCAACGATAGGCATGGACACCTATTTTTATGAGATTTGGAGCTATTTTACCCCTCATTTAAGGATGGTCAAAGACAAGTTGAAAACATGCACTTTTGTTGACTTTTTCAGAAGTAAAATCTGAAAGTGGATTTAGGTACCCATTTCAATAAACAAGCATACACGCTAACTTTCGTGACATTCTGAGCTATTTCACTCCCTTTAAGTTCAACCTTAGCGAAAGCACACGATAAAGTTTCTCTTTTGACCAATTTCTTAGAATTGAAATATGATCATATATTTAGATACCCATTTGGTAGATAAGAGTGCATGCCAAATTTAGTGATGTTCAGAGCTCTTTTTCCCTCCTTTAAGCCAAACCTTAGCGAAACCGCATGACAAAGTTTCACTTTTGACCAAAATTTTGCAATGTTTCGAGCTATTTCGACCAGCTTTAAGCAGAACTCTAGTGAAAATGCACGACGGAGTTTCACTTTTGACAGTTTTCTAGCAATTGAAATTTGATCATAGATTTGGATGCCCATTTGATAGGCAAGCGTGCACTCCAACTTTCGAGATGTTCCGAGCTATTTTCACCCGCTTTAACCCCAACCTTTGCGAAACCGCACAACGAAGTTTCACTTTTTACAAATTTCTCAGAATTAAAATTTGATCATATCTTTTGATGTGCATTTGGATGATAAGTGTGCACGCCAACTCTCACGATGTTCAAAGTTATTTTCAGCTCCTTTAAGCCAAACCCTAACAAAACTGTACAATGGAGTTTCACTTTTGACGTACTTCTTAGAATGGAAACTTGATCATAGATTTGGATGCCCATTGGATAAAAAATCATGCATGCCAAATTTTGCAACGTTTCGAGCTATTATTTTGACCCCTTTTAAGCCCAGCCGTAGTGAAACCGCACGACAGAGTTTCACTTTTGAGCGGTTTCTCAGAATTAAAATTTGCTCATAGACTTGGATGTCCATTTAATAGACTTGCACATTAATTTTAACGACGTTGCAAAATATTTTCACCCGCTTTAAGCCCAACCTTAGCAAAACAACACAAGGGAGTTTCACTTTTCACCAATTTCTCAGAATTAAAATTTGATCGTAGATTTATCTGCGCATTTGGTAGATAAGAGTGCATGCTAACTTTCACGTTGTTTGGAGCTATTTTGGTTGTTATTCAAGGCTGGGCAAGAAAAGGTCTAAGAAATCAGATTTTTTTGACTTTCTCATAATTGAAATTTGAAAGAGAATTTAGATACCCATTTGAGAGATAACCATGCATACAATCTCTGAGGGGATTTCGAGCTATTTTGGACCTTAGTCAAACTTGGTCAAACCAAGGCCTAAAAGCTTGCACTTTTTTCCAATTTGTTAGAAATCAAATGTAAAAGTATATTTAGATACCCGTTTAATAGATAAGCATGCACACATATTTTTGTGAGATTTTAGGTTATTTCAACCCTTAATTAAGGTTGGTCAAACGAAGTTCTAAGAAATCCACTTTTCTTGACTTTCTCGAAATTGAAATTTGAAACTGTATTTAGGTATCCATTTGGTAGATAAAGCATACATGTATATTTTTTGGACATTGCGAGCCATTTTGGACATCGATCAAACTTCGTTAAACCAAGGCCTAAAACGTTGCATTATTTCCAATTTCTCAAAATCCAACTTTTAAAGTAGATTTAGATACCCATTTCAAATATAGGCATGGACACCTATTTTTATGAGATTTGGAGCTATTTTGGCCCTCATTCAAGGATGGTCAAAGAAAAGTTTAAAATATGCACTTTTGTTGACTTTTTCAGAAGTGAAATTTGAAATTTGATTTAGGTACCCATTTCAATAAACAAACATACACGATAACTTTCGCGACGTTCCGAGCTATTTCGCTCCCTTTAAGTGCAACCTTAGTGAAAGCGCACATTATGATCATGGATTTAGATGCCCATTTGGTAGATAAGAGTGTTACAGTTGATTTTACCACACATGGTGGATCACACCTTTATGGCCTTCCCTATCCCTCTGCAAACTCCTTAGATCCCATGGACAATTTTTGTACCTTTGATGTTTCTAAGATCATCCCTAAAAACATACATTATTTGCCATACGTGAATTTTAGTTCTTCCCAATCTTGCCTTTTTCTTGTGAGCTTGCTATCGAGATATGGAGGATTGAAGTGGTGGAGGCCCACAGGGGACTCAATTTCTCCGATTCGCAGACGTGTCGATAGAGGTTGTCACTATTGTAATCTCTATTTCATATCAATAGAAATATATTTTCTTGTCCAATAATGTGTGTTTAATGATTATTTGATCCATGGATGCTTTTAAATGCTTATATGTTATTGATTATATATGCTAGAGTAGGTCTAACACAATTATATATAGCATGCTTGTCTTGTTTGCTAAATGTTGAGGAAGCAAATTGCCAATACAAGCGGGAGTGGAAAAGCTCAACGGGAATCTACATCAACCATCTGGAATAAGGTATGAATCGAGATCCTTTAGTGTTAGATATTTGGTTTCTCTTGCATATAGGAAAGGATTGATTTCTAAAGTTAAGTTGTCTGTTGTGGTCCAGCTATGCTAACCAACCCTTTACCCCATAATCAAACCATGAAATCAAGGACCCATGATCAGCCTAGTGGAGGTCAAGATATACCAAAAGCCAGTACTAGTCATGGTTGCATCAATATGGTGCATGCTACTGAGGTTGTGACTCATGCGAAGGACTATGGTTCATCACAACCAGACCTTGGAAAGGAACATGCTCCACGTAGGAGTCCTTTGTGTATTGAAAACCCTATGGATAAACCTGAAGTTGCACCTCGCATTCCTAAGGGAGTGCTAAAGTGTTCGAGGCACAATCCTAATGCCCGAGCCACCCAGAACTATTCAGTTGTCAAGGATTTGGGCCACACTCCTTGTGCGATGTTTGCACTCGAAGTACTTTAGAGTTGTCCTTCGCAAAGGAAGGCTTTGCTTTTTTCTCTTGGTGTAAACAATGATAACTCTTCCTCCATCATCAAATTTGAAACCGCGGGACTATAGCCTTTCTTGACTTACTATGTGTCTCTCTTGATTCATGTAGAATGTCTTAACATGACCTCCAAACACACTATGATTGATGAAGGAGCTGCTGCTTCCGTGATGTCTTTGTTGTGTTGGAAGGGTTTTAGTTCCCCTGAGTTCTCTAAATCCACTACCATGTTGACTACCATTGATGGTAGATCATTTCGGCCGCACGGGATTCTTCCTTCTCTTAAGGTCCGTTTGGGAGGGAAGACCGTTGTGATCTTTGTCAAGGTTGGTGATGCACCCCTCTATTACAATCTGTTATTGGGTAGGAATTGGATGTATAGTATGCAAGCCATAGCTTTTTCTCTATTTTGAGTTGTATGCTTTCCGTTTAATGAGAAGATAATTACGATTGATCAAACATCATTCAAGAATCCAACTGTTACCACATGATCGGGAGCTTCTATCCTGATTATCGATCACTCTTAGCCGACAATTAGGAGTGTGGGTGTTGGCATGTATCCATCCCTTATGGGAACCTTTATTTATCTGGCACGTGTTCTTATGATCGTTTATAGTTTCGGTGGAGCTTTGTCTTCATTGAATTCGGTGTCTTTTCACACTACCCATATGGAAGATCCATGGATTCTTCCTTCACCAAGTCCTTCAAATAAGCCTATCAAAATGGAAGTGCCATAGCCTACAGCAATGATAACATATCAACAAAATCTTGAATGTGTTGCAGAGCCTAGTCCTTCCTCTTCGCAGATGGAGGAGGACCCATATGTGCTACCTACATGGGCAGTTGAGTCTTCTCATGTGCACGATTGCGTTGATAGTGTTTTTCCATCAGATGAAGCTATTATTGAGGCCATGTCTGGGGTTGAGCCACCTTGGGAAGAGTTACATCATAGATCTTATTTTCTTCTCGAGCTTGACCATTTGGAGCGTGAGGACTTTAGGGAGATTCTTAGTGAGAGAATTGGTAGTCCTGTGGTTCCATTGAGCTCTACTAGTCCGATGGCTGATGGAAACATGGAAAATATATCTCCTACCATTCCTATCAATATCTCTCGCGATCCTGGAAAGATTGGGAATGTCTATATTGGGGAAGAATGTTCCCATGCTGAGATTCAAGAGTATACGTCAAAGAGTTTTTTGATATATTTTCTTGGTCATATGAGGAAATTTTGGGTATCGACCCTCATATTATCGAACATGAAATCAAGACCTATCTAAATGTGAAGCCTGTTCGACAATGCTTGTGTGCGGTGAATCCTAGAAAAGCACCCGCAATTAAGGATGAGATAGAAAAGCTGTTAAATGCCTGTTTTATCTATCCTGTTCCCTTGATGGATTGGGTTTCAAACCCCGTTCCAGTTGATAAGAAGAAGGGAGCGATCCGTATATGCACTGATTTCCGTGACTTGAATCGTGCCTGTTCTAAGGATAATTTTCCCACACCGTTTATTGATCAAATTTTGGATGAGTGTGTGGGAAGCGAGGTATTTTCATTTATGGATCAATTTTTTTGGATACAATCAGATCCAGATCAAACCCGAGGACCAACATAAAACTACATTTATTTTTCCTTGGGGTGACTTTGCATATCGGAAGATGCCTTTCGGCCTTAAAAATGCCAGAGCCACATTTCAGCGGGCTATGACCTTGATCCTCCATGATCTCAAATCAATTATTGAAGTCTTTTTGGATGACCTTGCTGCTCATTCTCGTAAGAGGATGCGTCATTCCTACCATTTGAGATTAGTGTTCGAAAGATGCCACCATTACTTGGTTAGATTAAATTCTCATAAGTGCATCTTTTGCATGAAGTCTAGTCGCTTATTAGGTTTCATTGTCTCCAAGGAGGGTATAAGAGTCAACCCTTTAAAGGTTGAGGCAATACTTCAATTGTCTACCCCAAGAAACAATAGACATCTTCAATGTTTGCAAGGCTTGGCAAATTTCTTGCGAAGATTCGTGGTTAACTTTGCCAATTTGACTAAAGGATTTATGTGTCTTTTGAAGAAGGACACTACCTTTTGATAGGATGAGCGAGCCCAAGAGTCCTTTGATGTGCTTAAGAGAGCCTTAGCATCGGCCCTCGTGATTAGTTCACTCGACTATAGCCGTGACTTTTTACTTTATGTGGCCGCATCCATGGAGACAATTGGTATGGTTTTGGTTTAGGAGGATGAGGAGCTCCATGAGCATGTCATATATTATTTTTGCTGAAACCTTGTATATGTGGAGATCCATTATTCCCATGTGGAGAAAATTGCCTTAGCTACCGTTCATGTGGTTCAAAGATTGAGACACTATATTCTCCTTCGCCAGACCTTGGTGGCAGCCCATGTCAATCCATTTCAGTTCTCCCTCACTAGAAGGATGATCAGGGGAAAGTATAATAAGTGGATTGTCATCTTGCAAGAATTTGATTTCGAGTTTGTTTTGGCAAAATCGAAAAAATCGTTGATTTTTGTGGAGCTTATTTTTGATTTCCCAAGTGAGGAGGAGGAGGAAGTTTGATTTTTTGCAGAGCTTATTTCTGAACGACGACGGTTACGTCAAGTATCCAAGAATTACCTTATATATACCACCATGGGGTAGATTCCATTTTACATTGTTGTTTAACTCATGAGGAGGCTGATCTTATGCTGAATGATTGCCACAGAGGGGCGTGTGGTGGTCATTTATCTAGGCTTTCAACAGCCCAAAAAATATTGAGAGCGGGTTATTTATGGTCATTGATCTTTAAAGATTGTGTCAATGCGGTCAAGAAGTGCCACCCTTTCCAGGTGTTTGCACACAATATGCACTCACATCCTACCTCGTTACATCCGATTATCACCGCCGGTCCCTTCACTAAATGGGGGCTTAACTTCATGGATTTCAACCCAGCTTCAGCTGGGGGGCATCATCATATTATAGTGGCTGTTGATTATTTCACTAAATGGGTTGAGGCTACTCCCATGGTTAAATCCAATGGTGAGACAGCCGTGCATTTTGTATTTAACCACATCATTACTCGGTTCGGTATTCCGAAGGAGCTTGTCACTGACCATGGTAGGAACTTTCAGAAGAGTTGGCCTCGAATAGGGTATAAGCAGGAGTTATTATGGAGAGAAATTCCTATGACTTGGGGTACACAATAGATAGCTTGAATCCAAAAATCAATCCTTTCCTATATGCAAGAGAAAGAAAATATCTAACACTAAAGGATCTCGATTTGTACCTTATTCCAGATGGTTGATGTAGATCCCCGTTGAGATTTCCAACCCCAACTTGTATTGACAAATTGCTTCCTCAACATTCAGCAAATAAGACAAGCATGCTATATATAATTGTGTTAGACCTACTCTAGCATATATAATCAATAACATATAAGCATTTAAAAGCATCCATGGATCAAATACTCATTTAAATACACATTATTGGACAGGAAAAGATATTTCTATTAATATAAAACAGAGATTACAAGAGTGACAACCTCTGTCAGCACGTCTGCGAATCGAAGAAACTGAGTCCCCCACTTGGGCCTCCACCACTTCAATCCTCCATCTCTCGATAGCAAGATCACAAGCAAAATGCAAGCTTGGGAAGAACATAAAAGTGCTCCAAGGGACAAAGGGATGCAGACTCAATTATAAGCTCTGGTAACAATGAACTATAGTTTTCTTTCTTTATAATTCCTCCTCCTTCAATGTATCCAAAGGGTTCCTTATATAGCTCTTCAATGGGGTAATGAAAGGTCAAATATGAGTGATCTCAAGGCATATGGAAGGCCAAGAGACAAGTGAGTCAGATCCACATCAAGGAAAACTCCAAAATAATTTGGCATTTTGCACACATCCCGATGTACGCAGGTTTAAGGGTAAAATCTGCATATATACGTGAGAAAGGGATTAAAAGTCGCATATTGCAATTATTGCATGTTTTTAGGGATGATATTGGAAACATCAAAGGTACAAAAATGGTCCATGGGGTCTAAAGAGTCTGCAGAGGGATAGTGAAGGCCATAAAAGTGTGATTCACCATGTGTGGTAAAATTAGTTGTAACAGATGCCCCCTAATGTGTGAGGTCAGAGGGGTCATACGATGGCAGAAATACATTATAAGTCCATCCAAAAAGTGGAGTGATGAATAACCTAGTGGAAGAACCAACCATCCAATCAGTACAATACAATAATCAAACTCTACACATAACTGCAAGTAGATATAGCAGTCCCGGATACATAAGAGTACAATGGCCATGAATAGGCATGATACAAAATATGACATGTGTGGTCATCACCATGTACAATATAAATAGATAAGAATCTCCATAATGAAGATATACAAAGGATCATTATCTCCATGAAGGATAAAGATATATAATGGATCAAGATCTCCATAATGGCTAGAAATGTCTAACATATACTGGAATCAAGTCACGAGAGTTGAAATCTCATGAACACTGACACGATCAAGGAGGTAGAATATAAGAGATGCCACCAATCTAGAAGGTATTCTACACAAACCGCTACGAGTACATGTCCTACTATGTGAATAGAGGTGTCGAGGTCAAACGTAGTAGTCCATTGTCTGATTACCGTTCATTGATGTATACTGTTAACAGACACGAGATCACCCACCGATAATGAAAAAGGGAAATCCATTGATCAGGGGACATTGATGTATGACCAAAAACTATCGATGGAAAGAGAACCTGCCACTGATGACTGCAAGTCTCAAGGCACTCAAAAATGACTCTAGATTCCTATCCCAGAATAAATGATATGAAGTCGATGGGGTGAAATCCACTGGAAGGAGGGCATTAAGGCATCCCCCATCATCCAACATGAGGTACTCAGCAAAGCTGTATAATGTGGAAGGAATCAATCATAAGGTGCATGAACCAGTAACTGTACTAAGAATGGCCAACATGCAAAGTCAAGATAACTGAGGAATGGCCGACTCAGGTTTCAACTTCCTTCGAACAAGAGCATAAAGGCAAATGATGATTGAATGTAGGCAGCATAGACTCGATATACAAAACTGGGACATCTCTGCTACACAGGAGGCATCGACAGAGGCTCCATAGGGACTGGAAGCTTAACCAGTCGGTGGAGATAAACTCAGAGAAACGAGTACAGCTCCTAAAGTCAAACTATTAACCCAACCAATGGATGTGATATACAGTGCTCTGTTCAAAGGTGACATGACTCGACAGCTGCCAAAGATAACATCTTTTCTTGTCCATATTTTTTGTTTTTTAATTTTTTTGTACTTTTTCAAATATTTGAAAAGCTTGAAAAAGAATAAAATTGCTTTAAAGTTACAGACTAGGAGGAGACGAGTGTCAAATGGGTAAACAAACTAGTTCCAAGTAGCGGAACATACCTATGCTCAATGCAAGGACACATGTGTAGCATAGCGACACTCGGGGGAAAGTCTCCTCCTGGTAAAAATAGGAAATCAAGCTGCAAAGGATATATAAAATGGCTCTACGTGGCTAGACATGAGACAAGCTAGGGCTATATGTCTGATACTCAAAGTCAGGGAAGCCAACATAAGGCTCAATGAGGCTGGAAAAGCTCATGATAATGCAATTACAACTTGACATAAGGGAGTCCCAAGGAAGCAGGCCAGCAAAAAGATCAAGAGGAGTATGAGGCTCTTGCGAAATGTCATGGCGATACTATACAATAGACTCCCACACCCTAAAGGACAAACTATCAGCATGGGCACCAAATGCAAACAAGAAGCTAACTAGGGTACCCATATAAGGTCAAGCTCTACTATTCACATCATGCCACTTCTAAAACAGTAAGAAGGTTCTGTGACAGGATAGAATGGGTTCGTACCTACGGTTATAATGAAATAGTCATAAGGTCATGCAAAATGCAAATGGAGGTTAAATCTAACCTATATGCCATTTTAAACATCATACCTGAAATCGGCATGAACAGAATAAAATAGCAGTTGAAACAACGCTCAAAACGGTCTCCTACATCATATATTAGTCAAAAACGGTCCAAAAGGGTCAGAAACGGTCCAAAACTCTAGAAAGGGGGTAAAAATTTTCAAAAATTTGAAAAATTTCTAAAAATAGTAAAAAATTCAAAACATTATATATCATTTGAAATTTTTACCCAATTGAGATCAGAACTTCAAACACGAATTCTGGGAGTTTCAGCCGGCAGAATCCGACACCGTTTTTTCCAGGTAACTTCCCATGCCCTGCTCTTTCATTTGCATGTAAATTTCTTAAAATTCCATAGTCAAAATTGAATTCTAGGACAATCTAAGATATGCGCCATGGCCCACGCAGAAATCGTTGGTTTTTTCGTGTATAGGGCTGGCTATACACAGAAAAAATGGCCTAAAGTCGCATACATACACGGTTTTTTTGTAAATAGTCATGTATGCGGCTGCGTTTAAGTTTTTCTAAGACATGTAATGGCCCAAACTTAAATTAAATGTGCAAGATGGTTCTAGAATGGAGAGAACGAGAGCACGAGGATGTAGAAGAAGCAGTACAGGGTGATCTAATGGCTCAACAAGATCTTTGTGCATGTGGGCTCTATAAGTTTTGGTGTCTTTCTGGCTTAAGGTCCAAACCAAGACTGCTATAGATGCTAGTAGACTACTGGGATCCTAACTCGGAGTCTTTCCAGATCGACGGGATGTCCCTCAGTATTGAGATGGAGGACATATAATTCATTACTAGATTGTCCCGACAGGGGGAAGTGGTGAACCTACGTTCTCACAGGCCCGGAGGTGGCCTCACCATAGATGAGTATATTGCAATATACTATTATCCGGACAAAGAGAAGGTCGGGATTCAGTTCCTGACAAACTCCATACAGGTGCTAGGCCTAAAGGCCATACTACTGACACTCGGCAGGATAGCAGGGCTATCCTCACTCCATTAGTCCTCACAGTCCTTGATGCTCTATGTAGTGGAGTGCATGAGACCCATAGTTTATTATTAGAGTACTGTGCTGTTGAGCCACATGAAGCAACAGCTCAGCGACTGCAATATGGGAAGGGTTTGAAACTTTGGTTTCAGTAGTATACTGAGCATGTTCTTCTTTGAGTGTGTTCTGGGACTCAGCCCAAGAGTTGACATTCCTCTTCACGGGGTTCGATATCCAGCCCAACGATGTTGGGCAGATGTGATGCGCAGACTGGGTGAAGGTAGGGTGTCTAACCCCTACCCAGCTAATTTATTTCCATGGTGGCGGCGGCAAATAGTTGCCATCGATGATTACCCCTATGTGGGGATATATTTTCGAGGAGATCCCGACATGCCTCTACCACTAAGATCAGCATACGGTGACATTGGTAACGAATCCCAACCCTCTTTTTAAAGTTATTAAATTTTTTTGTGTTTTTTGATACATAAAACCAAAAGACATGTTTTTGTGTGACGACACATAGTGATGATCTGTCATATGTATGCAGATGTAGGACCCCAGCGGCCTGACAGTTTCCCTCGTCATAGACGAAGGGGAAGAGGAGATGACATTATGGGTGTGGATGTGGAAAGGACACTCTAAAGCATTCATACCAACTTTGTGTGGCTGACACATAGGGTACCCATGGCGCAAATCGATGACTTTCCTGAGGCCATGCAGTGTCAGGTGGTGGGTGTACCATGAGCATGGGTGTTGTTATTTCGACGGCTAGCTAGATCTGTGGTGACATTCCATGATCAAAACCCCCCTCCTCCTCCATAAGCTTAGATACCTGGGAGTGATTCATTCTTGTACTACCGTGTATTTATATTTAGGTGGCTCAAAAGCCCCATTTTTGTATTATGACATCACTTTTTGGATGTTTAATAAATTTTTTTTCTGATGATTGATTGATTTATTTACATGTGTAAAAATGTATGTTTGTGATGAGATTATTGTCTATGAAACAAAATCCAATCTAACACATAGTTAGCATATGACTCAGCATCCTGATTATAAATTATTGGAACATGTATGTATGTTATGTTGTCAAATTGTCATTCTAGCAATCTCACAGGTAAGAATATTCGTAATAATGTTGGATCCCTAACATGATACAAGACATTAAGCTGTGACACTACTAACTATGAATCAAGATGTACCTCAATATAGAGAACACCATGTGAAATGGCATACCATAGAAGCTTGATAATGACACTATACTCAACACCATTATTTGAAGAGGGCCGTGAACATACACCTCCTGAAGACAATACCTGACCTGTAGGAGTATAAATCATCCAAGAAGTAGAGGCTGAGTGTTGAGTGTGACGGCTCACACCATCAGAGAATCCTATGAAGGTGGAAAATTCCATTGAGATCTGCCATAAGAAACAAAAGCTAATCAACAAACCCGATCACCATAAGAAAAACTAAATATGCAAAATACCGTACAATAATATACAATAGTCAACCCAGGCTGAGAATCATGCATAGTAATTTTTAAGATAGAGCCCATTTCTAGGCTCCACCAAGGTTGTCCATTCATAATCTACTAGCTCATAGCTGCCCTCACTACAATAAAAACTGGATTTAACGTCTCTTTTTGCATCCATTTTTTGCGTCTAGACCATCTTTGAGTGTATTTTTCTTCATTTTTTGGACAAAATGGTGCAATTTAATGGGTTGGTGCTGTTTTAGGCATTTTTTGCGTCATTTTTCTAAATATGGCGCAAATTGAGACGTAATTTGCACCTGGTTATGCGCCCGATTTTGCATCAGGTTTTGCGACAGGTTTTGAGCCTAGTTTTGCACCTAATTTTGTGCCTAGTTTGTACATCTACTCTTATTGCGCCCCCTTTTACGTCCATGTTTGCCTCAACTTTTATGTACTTGTTTTCATCCACTTTTGTATCCTTTTTTACATCCACTTTTGCATCCACTTCTGCTTCCTTTTTTGCATCCCTTCCTGCGCCAAGTTTTGCATCAAATTTTACATCATGTTTTGAGTCTAGTTTTGCATCTCGTTTTGTTTCAGCCAATTTTGCATCCACTTTTGCATCCATTTTTTCATCCCCTTTTGCACCCACATTTTCATCCCATTTTGCATCCATGTTTACGTCTTTGTTTGCATCTACTATTACATCCACTTTTGCATCCACTTTTGTTGCGTCCCAATTCACACCCATTTTTGCACCTACTTTTACACCCACTTTTGCTTCAAATTTTGCATCCAAGTTTGCAACTTTTTTTGTATCCAATTTTACATCAGTTATTGCATCCCTTTATGCATCGATTTTTGCATCCACGTTTGCATCGGGTTTTGCATTGGGTGTTACAACTACTTTTGCATCTACTTTTGTTGCATCCACTTTTGCATCCACTTTTGTATCCAATTTTACATCCATGGTTGTATCCAATTTTGCACCACTTTTTTCATCATGTTTTGCTTCCACGTTTACATCATTTTTTGCATCCACTTTTGCATCACCTTTTGCATCCATTTTTGGTGCACCCCATTGTGCGCCCACTTTTGTGCCTACTTTTGTTGCATCCATTTTTGCATCCTTAAAAGGGGACAACATAATCTAACATTATTTCTATGATAAGGATGACCATGATTAGAATCACATATATTATCATAGGCTTAAGGACTAGCCACTTTAAAATTAGATAATTTGTTAATATTATATTAATTATTTGAGTAGATTTTAATTTGATATTTGAATATATAAAAAAATTAGTGGATAGTAATGAAATAAAATTTCAATTTCATATTAAATGCAACAAAAATACCAATTTATAAATTTAAATAAGATATTTCATTGATATATATCTTATTAATTTATGTTGTACCTAAGAAACCCTATGAGGAACGATGAAGGCAAGTGGTTTCCTATTATTTGGTTGATAAGAAAGTTATGTGAGCTCATGCAAAGCATCAACAAGTCAAGTAACATCAAGGGTATTGATGGAAACCATAAGAGGTATGAACTAGTTATGCTTACTCGTATAAATACTAAAAAGGGGATTCGGTAAGAACCCCTTCTTAATTGATATGTTAATAATAATGTTGGATGCATTTATATGACTTTATAAATAAATAGGATATGGACAAGATTTGGTTCTAACCCTTGTGGAAAAGAAGACTCATCATATACTTGGGTTTGCTTGTACTTTGTTCTTAGGGTTTGAGTAATAAAATGCCACGTAACAATAATGTTACAGGTCATCAAGATCCAGAACAAAATCGACAATTACTTGCTAGGTTGTGGGATGGAGTGGAAAGAAGGGGTGATGGAAAATGTTATTGTCCTTGCAGTCGATGTAGGGGCTTTAATAAGAGAAGGTTACTGATCGCAACAGCTAAAAAACATTGTAGGGAACATGGACATGTTGAGGGGGGGCATGAATATCATCCATTGGTAAGTCAATATAATTCATGATTATATATCATGCGGTCTTTATATTGAGAGTTTTTGTAATTGTATATTGTATCATTTTTATTTTTGTTACTTAATCGACATGACTAACATTCTTTGTTTGATGTTTTAATTGTAATTATAAAGCAAGGGCCTCCTAGGGCTATTCCGAACATGGAGAATGTGGTAATAGCAGAACAACTCAATAAAATTACACCTCAAGAAATTGGATCCCTCTTGGTGCTTTATAGATCCGGGTTTAAGATGGATTTATGCTGGTTTATACACATGTTCATAAGAGTGACACCTAACACATTGAAAATGTATGTTAACATAGTTCAGGAGCTGAATATACCTTCAACTAGCCCAAACCAACTCCACAAATTCAAACAACCTTTTATTGACATCGACCTTGACTAACATTCGAGTCACATGTCTAACAAATCTCTTTCGGAAACTATCATCAACAAATAAAGTTTTCCCAATTAGGCCGCTAATGGATTTTAAATCCTCCATAGTCCATAGCTCCATTGAAAGACTAGAGAGCTTAACCCACATAGTGTTTGCCTTCAAATATTTGTCTTTTGTGTCAAATAATGGATGCCATGACTTCATGGATAAGAAGGCCCTATCCATGAAACACAAACCCCTCAAAATCATCGAAGCATCTTCCTTTGAATGGAGTAAAAACCCAAGCCATCCTTTAGCTAATAAATGAAAATTTGGGATAGAACCCATAAGCATATGTCAATTAATTGAATCTAGGTAGACATATGCCCCATAGAAACCCTTAATCCAAGATTTTTCCTCACCAAAGTGAAATTGTGAAGGTCAAGAATTTGTTCTACTCTAAGATATTTGCTTATGATTAGAGCCACACACACACCTTGACTTTTGAGGACTCATCATTGCTTCTTAGTGTTCTCCGCCATCCTTGGAATGAGAATAAACCCTTGTAAATGGGAAAGTTCTAGCCTACTACCCATAAGACCAACACCTTCACCCTCAACTTCAAAACCGTCATCCCCAAAGCCAACATTGTAGGAGAGAGAGTTAGAGTAGGTGACATAATACTTTGGAGAACCGATAGGAGAAACATACCTCAAGAATACCCACAGATTAGTAGTTGCACTGGCATCCAAAGCACTTGGATTCCCCTTAAATATTGAATTCAAGGTAGGTACATATAGAATATCAATTCATAGTTTGGGTACTGAGCCAGGCTTGTCTTGAATGATTGAGAGAGAGAACATGTCCTCAAAACAATCGATCCATTACTCAAAAGAGTCTACCCCTTCGACCTTAATAACATCATTAAAAACCTAAGTACTTTTCCACACCTCTATTAACTTCACGTGTGATCAAAAGATTGAGATGTACTCAAGGTCATCCACCCCATCATAGTCCACCAAATCCTCTTCAATGTCGTTTAAGAGGATTGCTGACGGTAGTCAGGATCTAGGTCTAGGGCTCAAGACAAGCCTACGAAAACCCTCTCCCAAGCCCTTTTTTTTTTCCTGATACAACAAACTTTCTTCTTATTGCCAAAATATAGTTCAAACATTTAAGTCACTTTAAAATGAAGCAAAACTTTTAAAACCAAATTTTCAACATACATAGAACTCGGATCATGATAAAAAAAATTCAATATGTACATATGAACCGTGATCACTACACATTTAACTTACCTTAAAAATATATATAGAAGTTGTCTAAAGACTTGACGATTTCTACTGGATGACGAGCTTTCCCTAGAAATAGGTAAAATCATGTTTCTAAAATATGAACTAAGCAATATTCTAATGAGTTTGTTGAACACAAAATGAATTGAACACACTCAAAACCCCCTAAGCACCTAAAATCTATAAATTTGACAACTATAACAATGATTTTCCAAAATTTCTACCGATTTTCTAAAAATCCTTCCAAAAAATTCATCCATTTATAATAGTAATTGTCAAAGTTTTAGACTACCAAAATACATATACTTAGAACTTACTATGCGATCAACGGTGCTTGCTTCCTATGTGGTGGGGTGACTATGCAGTCAACGGTGCTACTTATAGGGTAGGGTGGGGTGTGGTCCCTGTGAGAAAAAATAAATATATACTTGGAATTTGACACTAAAGAGACGTTACTCACCAAAATTAGATATATAAATATTTGAGAAAGGTGAAGCACACCTATCACACAGCAGGTCGTGAATCATAAGTTAAAGAAATACAGGTGCCGAACGCAAAGGGACTATTAACCGGGTTTAAATTGCCAAGGTAATATAATTTTCCTCGAGTACATTGCTTCTTATTTTGCAGTGTGAAGCCTTTGATTTTGCATACCAAAGCATATCAGGGCAGAGACAGATCTCCATCAGCCAAAAGCAGTGATGGCGTCCATGGGGTTCCAGCAAGCCCTTGTATGGCCCTTGCTACTTCTCCTCCTTCTGCTGGCTTCCCTAGCAAATTTGTTTTATCTTCCATGGGTAGCTCCTCAGGACTTTTCCAAGGTATGTCTGATCTCTTAAATCTGCGTATGTATTTTCAAATCATTTTCATGGCTGGAGGTCTCGGTGGTGCGCGGCCGTTGTAGAATACAGGCAATCGTTCCGATCTTGATTTGCTCGCCTGATGTTTAATGTGATGTTATTGGAATCTCTTTTGAAGTGGTTACATTTAGGCCCTAGAATGCACATATCTATATTTTCAAGGGTTTATGATAATATTTCTATGTGAATTGTTTAATAGCCGTGCTCAGTTGGCTAGGGTAAGCTAGGTCTTTGCTTTCGGTTTAAAAAACTATAACATTTGGGCTTATTCCGCGACGAAGCCTTGATTTCCCCTCAAGTGTGGGCCTTCAAGGTCCCTAGAACTTTCACCCAATCTCAGGTTTAGTTTTTATTCCACGAACAGAGCCTTACTTTCTCCTCAAGTGTGGGCCGTGAAGGTCCCTGGAACTTTCAACCGATCTTGGATGCGGTTTTCACTTCGTGCTCGGCTGAGATTTGTACCTGATCCCGGATGCAGTTTTTGTTGTCTGCCCGGGGTTTAAGCCTAGGTTATCTTCACGACAAGCACAAGTAGTTTTTAGGGCCTGACTGGCCTGATCTGAACCCAAGTAACCCTCACAACAGTCGCTCCCGCTCGTGGATAAACCACAGCCTGATAGACTTGAGCTAGATATTATTACAGTAGAACCCTTAATTTCTCGTTAGAATAATGTGATGGGTCTGTTTGCCTTACAGATTTGGGCTTGAAGATTCAAAATGTCTTGTTATTTGCAAATAGCCCATATTTTAAGGTTTTTCACTGTGTGAGTGCAGATCTAATATACTGTTAGCATTTGTGTTTTTGTCCAATTTGAAGACTTTCAAGGTTTATGGCCAAGAATAGTAGTGTCATTGCAGGAGATTTTATCCGACATCAAACCACTAGGAAAGTAAAAATGTGTTCATTTTATCAATTGACTGGTAGGAATCATCTTTGAAGTCGTGATTATTGGTTAGTAGTATGTTATCTATTCGTTGCAAAAACTGAGAAATGATCATTAAATGGTCCTTCATTCACCTCCTCTGTTGAGAGACACTACCACTCCAGTAGCTTAGTTAACAGTCAGATATTATAAGATAGCAGACAATTTGCTGCATCAACATGACAGCATGTTCTTAGGGGGATTGAACTAGGGCGTGTGTCTATGAAGGGAGATCGCTTGATTTGCCGCTTGACAATAGTCCGTTGGAAAAATCAGTTAACATAATTAAATTTTGGTTTATAATCTCAAGTAACTTAAGCTTTATTAGTGTTCACAATAGTGAGACTTTGCAAGGCTATGTATCTTCACCTGTGATTCACAACTGTATCAATGTCAACTGTGTTTTATAGGAAACCAAAAGACTAAGAGGTCTAGTTAACACAGTCCTGATAAAATGTAGAAATCAACTACTCTTCTCTTTTTTCTTGATGACAACTAGTATCAGAGGTGACACATATATGACCTCCTTTGTATTGACGTCAGTTTTCTGGATTTCAGTTCTGAAGAAATGAGCCAACTGAATCTTATTAAAATCTACATTAACTATATAATTATATGACTTATTTAATCATATATCTGTCTTCCATCTCATGCCAATCTGGTTTCCTCTTCTTCTCTTTTAAATTCAATGCCCTATTTTCCAAGAATTTTTTCCCCTGAAAAATTTAGGTGATTTGATATTTCTAGGTGAAATCAAAAGATACATTTAATGATGCATTATGACTCTCCCGAGGACTAGGTCTCTCTTCTATTTCAAAATGAATAGATATCCTATAGAAATACTACTTTCTGTCTACTGTCATAAGGATTTTGTTCTTCCTTTCATCAGTCTCTGGTGCAAGAGCTTTTTTCAGAATTCAAAACTGCAAGATATCATCTTCAGAACAGTAATAACATCAGCATTCTATTCAGAAAATGAAAGAAATTTCTTCAGTGAGAGTTCCACTGTAATTTCTTCTAGCTATAACCAGTGTGCCTTCCTGCAGGAGCAATGCTTCTCTAGACAATTTATCTTCCTGGTCATTCACTTTTATGAAGACATTGTTGAAGTATATATGTTCATTAGATGTACATTCCATAATGATGAATTTAGTCTTTAGTTTTTCTTTTTACATGGTAATAGTTATTGATGGAGTTTAACATTTTTATATTTTAAATTAATTTTTATGACTCTGATGCCCCCCCCATTTCCCCAAAATTTTCCTTAAATTTGGGGTGGCTTCCACATCCCCCTTGTGAGTTTCCCTGATCATGCGCTCATCTGCCCTGGAAACTCTGGAACACTGCTCCAAACACCTGTAAATACTTTGCTCCCCTATTAGCAGTTGATTATAGTAAGACCCATACAGAAGGCCGTTCAGATTTGTTAGTGGTTCCTTGCCTCAAAACTGCTTTGAAGGCGCAGGAATGACTTTTAGAGAGATAAGATACCACCTGTGCTAGTCTCATTTTCACTAGCTCCATCGAAGAGTTGCTTGAGGGGATCTATGATTGTTCTTTGGCATTTTCCTCCAATGGAGTCCATTTATCATCATAAGCATATTTTATTCGGTAGCAGACTTGTTTCTGAAGTCTTTCCTTGTCCTGGAAAGAAATGTCATTTCTGGTGAGCTATAATGGGAGTGCGCTATGTTCTTAAGCCTTTTTTATTTTTACACCAGTGTTTGAAGCATGCGAGAGTAGAATGATGAATCTCCTCCTACTTTGAGAATGGACAGTGAATGATTTTTAATTCAATACAATACCTTTGAATTTTATTTATTTATCATATTATATTGTCACTCTCAGATGGGCAAGCCCAAATTCTGAAAATGCTGCTGTGCATGTATATGCATGAAACCTCAATAACCATGTTAAGTTCTCAGCTATTTTTCCTTGAAAGTTCCTAGTTGCTTGCTTCCATGTGAAAATAATTATTATTTCTTTTCCTAGTTGTCAAGCTGCAATGGTGCATAATCTTTGGGACATTTGAGTCTACTTGTTCCTTTTCACTATTGTTTGGAGCTCAAGAAAGCTCCAGTAGCACAAAACATATATGCATTTCTTGTTGGAGAAGGTTTATAATTATGTGCATATACACCATATTCCTTACCAAACCAGTTAAGAGTCGTGTCAGAACAATGCTTACATTCACCGTTAGAATCTCTAAACTATAGTCACATGTTAGAGACATGTTAGCCAGAGCTTCAAACTGAAAGACCCAAAACCATGAGTTGCTGTGTGGCAATGGTTACATAGGAGGTCTTAATGTGATCGCATGCCGGAATCATATTATGATTAGTTTCATTGTTGACAATTGTGACAGCATCTCTTTTGAGTGGTTGAGCTAACCTTATTTTGTTGACAGCTGGAATTTTTACTAACAGTTCTGTTTTTCAATCTTTTCTTTTGGTGCAGGTTGCACTACCTCAAGGAATCGTTCTGTTTGTATTTGCAAGGGAGTATAATGTACATCCTGATATTCTCAGCACAGTGTAAGAGCACCTACTTCTCATTCCACATAAAGATTGAGTTATCACAAAATATTATAGGCCATGGATTATTTTTTTGTGGGGAAATAAGATCTATATTGATATTGAGAATTTAGGCTGTAGAGTGATAAGTTGCCATGATGTAGAAGCGACGGCCTGTAGGACCTTGTTTTAGCCTCCTTGTTAAAAAAAATCTGTTTTGTTGAAGCCCCAGCTTCAACATAATTTAGATGTGGTTTCCAACATGTCAAATCAACAAAAAATGTATGGTATGAACTATGAACAAGCACACTTTTTGGCATTTTCCAGCAGCAGGCCGACATTTTTGAATATATTGGAAAATATCTAAAAATATCGGAATATATCAAAACTGTCGCTATTTTTTAATTCTGATATATGTGGAGGGTTAAAAACTCGGCGATATATCCGATATTTTCGATATATCACCAATATGTGAAACACTGGACACAGCTTAAGCATCATGGAAAGATAAAATGCCCGGTCAACTCGCTCATATTTCAAGTGAGAGCGTAAACCTAGTTAAGGATTCTTCTTTCTTAGATATCAAAGATGGGTACAAGGCTAATTTTTGGGCATTTCTAAAATCTGGAGACAACGCTATGTTTAACTTGGAAGATTTAAGTCTTAAGGATCCCTTCCACACACAACTATTAGGCTCCAAGATTTGTACCTATTCAATCCAAATATGAAACCC
>LPNX011212758.1:730-34111 GCA_001517045.1 Pseudotsuga menziesii
AAAAGGAGAGGGAGAGGTAGGGATAGGGATGGAGGAAGGGAGAGAGAGAATAATGTAGGGAGAGAGGGAGAGCAGGAGAGAATAAGTGTGTGTATAGGGGGAGAGAGAGGGGGGAGGGAGAGGGAAGAGGGAGAGAGAGTGAGAGAAAGATTTAGGGAGGGAGGGAGTAATGGAGGGAGAGGGGGAGGGATGTGGAGAGAGAGAGAAAAGGAGAGGAAAAGGGAGATGGATGTGGAGAGAGAGAGAAAAGGAGAGGGAGAGGTAGGGATAGGGAGGGAGAAAGGGAGGGAGAGGGAGGGAAGCAAGGGAGGGAGAGGGAGGGGATCAAGGGAGGGAGGGAGGATGTAGAGAGAGAAAGGGAGACGTATGGTTGAGAAATAGTTGGAAAGACAGACTCTTGATAACCCAAATCGATATGCTAGCATGAGAGTGAGGTCCCTTTACTTTTCTAGACTTGTTATTCAAACTTGCTAATTGGGGTATTAGGGGCGCCAAATTTACAAATTCACTGAGTGATCAATAATTGACAAAGTTTGGGAGAGAAGTCTACACTAATAGTGTGATCTCCCTCATTGTTATGTATAGTGACCACATGTGTAATTGGTGTTGTGAGTAATCTAGTTAATCTTGAATAGGTGAAGGAGAAAGTGTTCGCTTAACCTCTATGCTTAGTAATAGTAATATAACCACTCTAACGACTAACGGTAACTGATTGAATATATTGAGTATATGTTATATTATTTGCATGTGTGTGTGGAGGGGAGGTGTACATGTCAATGGTGCGCATGGCGATCCCTGTTGACACCTTCACGAAAAAAGACTGGTAAGCCATTTCCTTTTAAAAACAAACATTTGGACCTTTTTTACGTGAGTGCAGTGAGCCCAAAATTTGTGGGTTCTTTTTTCTTATTTTTGGGTTGTTTCTCTAAAAATATGTAATTTAATCCTAGTTAAGGGATTGGGGTCTATTTTCTAATCCGGTTTAATGAATTAGGGTATTTGATGCAGTGGAATACTTATATTTTGTAATGTGAGGGATTCATAATGATAATGAGAAAATAGGAGGTGTGGCTCTAAGGTTTGTTGGTTTCTTTGGTTCAGGGTTTCCAGGGAAAATATTTGTGTTTTATGTATGAATGTTGTGCTATAATATTTGCTTTTCTTAAGGAATTTGTATGCTTTTCTTTTCTTCATAGGTTTAGAACTTACATGTGGTATCAGAGCTCGATTATTGGCATCAAGGGAACACCTTTGTTACTGAGGGTTCGACACAGTTGATATACCTTGGTTCTATGATAAACCTAGGTTGAATGGTAGATTTGTTGTGTTTATTTGTGCATTGAAAGAGAATGCCAAGTAGTTCAAGAATTGAGATTGATAAATTTAACAGCCATAATTTGGAGTTATGGAAGCTCAAAATGGAGGATCTTTTTATAGATCAGGAACAATGGATTGTTGTGGATCCGGGTACAAATCCCATTGGAACATCACAAGAAGATTGGAATAAATTAGAAAGAAGGGAAAGGATTACAATTAGACTTTTCTTATTAGACTCTATGTTTTTGAGCATCTCTAGTGAATATAGTAGGGTAAATATTTGGGGGAAACTAGGGAGTTTGTATCAATCGAAATCCCTTGTGAACAATTTTTCTGTGCAAAAGAAATTGTTTCATCTCAGAATGGATGAAAATGACACAATAATAGAGCATCTGAATGTATACAATACTTTGGTAAGTAATATAACCTCTGTTAGCATTAAAATGGATGAAGACGATAAATGTATTACATTATTGTGTTCTTTACTATATTCTTGGGACAACCTAATTGTTGCAATATGTAGTTTTAGTCAAGAGACCTCAAAATTTGATGAAATGGTATCATCCATACTACTAGAAGAGATGATGAGTAAAACCATGTATAATCATAGCATGTATGAATTGTCTATCAGAGTTTTCCCCTAGGAGAGAAACAAAAATAAAGGATCTACTGAGATATCTAATTCTAAGGGTAGATCTAAATCATTAGGAAAAGGAATAAGGAAGTGTTGGAAATGTGGTAAAGTTGGGAACTATAAAAAGGATTTCATATATAATAATGTTGAGAAATAAAAAGGATATGAGGATACCCCTTCCACATAGGAAAATACCTCCTCAGAAGAAGGAGGGGATGTGTACCTATATTCCATGTGTAATCATTCAGAATGTGATATATGGTTGATTGACTCAAGTGCATCATGTCATATGACCCCTCATAGGGAGTGGTTCTACGAATATGAAAAGTACAATGGAGCAGTCATGTACTTGGGAGATGATTCACCACCTAGTATCGTTGGGTGTGTTATATTCAAGCTAAAACTCAAGGATGGAAGGTTTAGAATTCTACCTAGAGTGTTAGACATTCCAAATCTAGTGAGAAACTTGATATCTATCAGAAACATGGATGTTGCAAGTGTAAATGTTATGTGTGGAGATGGTGGTTGGAAAATGGTTTGAGGTTCAATTGTATTGATGAGGGGAGTTTGGTATGGAACTTTATACAAAGTATTGGTAAGCACCATCATTGATGAATGTAATAGTTATGTTGTTTCTGAGGAAGGGGGTAAATATGACAGAATCCTTATTGCATCAAGAGGAAAGACAATGCTATGGCATCAAATATTGGGGTGTATAATAGAAAAGGGTCTTTTATCATTACAAGGTAAAGGTATGGTTGAAGGTATGACTAATTGTAATATCGATTTTGATTTCTATGAACATTGCATATATGGAAAACATAATCGAGTAAGGTTGGCATCTGGTGCTACAAGAACAAAGGGAATTTTAGAGTTAAGACACAGTGATGTGTTTAGACCTATGTGTGTTCCATCATTAGGAAAATTTGTGTATTATGTTTCATTTATTGATGACTTTTCAAGGAAAATGTGTATTTATTTCCTTCAATATAAATAGGAAGTATTTTCTAAGTTTAAAGAATTTAAGGCTCTTGTAGATAATTAGTGAGAAGCGAAAATAAAGGTGTTGAGGATAGATCACTAATACATTTGGGTGTATTTTTACACGAAATATTTCCACGTTTTTAACATTTGTGGATTAATACTTCATTTTTTTTATCATGGCAGAAAAACCATGGCAATATCAGTGTTTTTAATTTTAGAGGAACTTTCGACTCTATATCAACGGTATATGGCTATCTTTGCAGAGCACGGATTGAGGACAGATTTCTTTATCAACCATATTCAAAACTAGAGAGATCAGTCATAGTCTGCTTCATCAATGGGTGACTCAATCGAAAAAAGAATATCATCCAACCTTTAGAGGACAATATGGAAACCGTGGGAAACGACATGCCTTCCCTTTCCCTTGAAGAATATGTTGTTGTCATAAATTTGGTTGGAATGCATGGAAATGAAAATGCAGATCAATGGGAGGAATTTGTGAACAATGATATGGACCATTCACCAACGAGTGATGAAGACCTTATTCATGCCAAATATTCTTTTTATGGTAGATTTGTTTTTTCTTTATTTGATAAAATGGTACATTTCAAAGAACAATATACCTTGTGGGAGGATTTATTGAAATCTAGCGACAAATTGTCCATAACTAAGGATGTCCAAATTCTTGATTTGGTACATTGTGTTATAGGTTTAGAGAAAAGAATTGTGGAGACTGAAAAAATAATTGGTTAGAAGGATCAACTTATTAAGGATCAATGTTCTAAATTTATCATAGTTCTAGCAGAATTGATTTATGGCCTTCACAGACCGAAAGACATGTATCAGGATCAAAAGAAATAAAATGAGGAAACTATAGGGAGACTTGAAAATGAGCTGAAAATAGGCCTGAAGTTTTGAACATGCCACCACAGAAAACTGTATTTAGTAAGGAAGTAGAACTTCAGCAAGAATTGAAGAAAAAATAAACATTTATTGCAGGTTTGAAGGTTTAGTTTCAAAGGGAATTGAGAGAAATGATCATTAAACAAGAAAATGAGACTACATAATATGAAGCAAGATTGGAAAAATTGAATAAAATGATTAAAAAAAATGAGTTGCTACAAAAAAAGAGAATTGAAAGGATTTCAGCAACTCTTGAGGCTAAAATTTCTGAAAGAGGAAAAAAATCAATAGTCAAGGGTAAATAAGTCTGCACACCAAAAGAATCAACAGTAAAGGGTAAATAGGTCTGCACGCCAGAAGAATCAACAGTCAAGGGTAAACAGGTCTGCACACCAAAAAAATCAATAGTCAAGGGTAAACAAGTCTACACACCAAAAGAATCAATAGTCAAGGATAAACATGTCTGCACACCAAAAGAATAAATATTCAAGGGTAAAAAGGTCAACAAAACAAAAGAATCGAAAGTGGAGGTTAAAAGGGCCATCACACCAAATTTTTTTGGAAGGACAAAACTAGGTGATGTAACTATGGAGAGCTTACTCCAGTTTGAGAATTCCTTGCAACAATGAGATAAGACCTTGAGTGAAGCTGCTTCAACAATTAATGTTGTATATTTTACATTTGGCTCATCAGATCCAACATTGAAGAAGAAGATAGAGGAGAAGGAGGCCGAAATTAGAGACCTTCACCAAAAAATATTGGAGAAGGGAAAAGAACTACATTTGGGATGTGATAGTGAGATACAAGATTTGAAATCCCAAATTAAATATTTGTAGAATAAACTTGTGGAAGAAGCAATTTTGTATTCTCCATTTGATAGATATTTGAGGGAACAAGAGCTCAAGAACGAGGTACAATAGGTCAAGATAAAATTAAGTGCAGTTCAATATGAAATGAAGTGGACAAATGATGATCTTAAAAGAACAAGAAAATGAGCACTCAAATTAGAAAAATAATAATGTAGAGATGTTGAATAAATTCCTAGAAGAAAAATATATATTGCATACAAAAGTGATAAAGCTTGAAAAGAAAGTGAAAGAGCAAGAAAAACATTTAAAACATATGGCTGATGGAGCTTCTGTAGAATTGGAGGGTTCTAGAAAAGGCAATAGAAGGTATAGAAAATTTTCTTATTCTAAAAAGGAGGAATTGCAAAAATCTCCCAACTTCCAAGCAGCCTAGATTTCTAAAATAATATGGTGTACATTTGATGTATATGTACATACTAATATTGTTTTAATATAAATTGTCAGTATTTCTTGGCAATGCATATATTTTGATATAGTTAATGTGTTTCTAATGTGTAATGCAAGTGTAATGTGTAATCCATATGTCCATTTTTCCTATGTCTAAGAGAGTTTAATGTGCAACCCATACCAAGAAGTGTGTATGAAAGTACAAATGAGAAAATATATTCTTCGTAATATATTCTACAAATGAATTGACATATGAAATATTATTGAAATATATTCTACAAATGAATTGACATATGAAATATTCTTGAAATATATTCTACAAATGAATTGACATATGAAATATTCTTGAAATATATTCTACAAATGGACTGACAGATCATCATTTCATGATATATTGACTAAATTGATCTATAACATAGACATACCAATATTTTCTACAAACTCTTGTAATCATTTTTGTAAATTGTAAGTTCTATAGTAAAATCCAAGTCATCCAAAACAACAATTGATAGTATTTTCAATTTTTTCATGGCCAGACTAAAAATGGACACCAATTCCAATCAAAGTACACTGTAGGTATGAAATTTGGAAGTTTGCATAAAAAAACCTAATTAGACTAGTATATTTTTAATTTTAGACATAAATTAAACTTCTATTGTGAAATAAGAATGCATCCAACATTTGAAATGAGAACATAACAACTGTAAATGTTGGTTTCTTGTTGACGAGCATCATAGTTTGGAAACCAATCTCATGGCTCTGCAAGTTTGTATGGTTTGTTTCTTTTTTATTATAATATAAATCATCATCGTTCCTTGTAGAAATTAATAAATGAGAACGTAACATATATAATACATTCCGAGGAAAAAAATAGAGATAATGCAAAAATATAACAATATCAATACTCAAGAAAGTTTTAAAAGGGGCCCAAGACCATTTTTTATTATATTATGCTTTCATTGAAGAGCAGAGGGATAGTTTACAATTGAATCAGTAACATCAAACAACTCCTTCAATAATAACTGTCCCTACTTCCTATTAAATTCTATTTATAGACCCCAAGGGTTAGATTGACCATGTTACAAGTGGATTTCATTTGAGTGAAACTGAAATGTGGATTCACCCATGAGCCAACATGTCCTTTTCTATACTTTCCTAGCTTTAAACAAAGATACCAACTATTGTGGAACAAGGAAAACATGACAGTGCAACATAGGGGGGGAAACAGGGCTGAAGTGGACATGCTTCAACACCAGGGGTAGAAAGGGAGTAGAAGAGGAAGTTGTAGTCTAGTTATTTGGATGGGAGATGCGAGTAGAGAAGAATTATAATAGAGATGCATAGTGCATGAGAGATATCTAAGGAGAAAAGGGAAATACCAATGAAAGAAGAAAATGGTAAGGAAGAGAGAAATGCCACTGATAAATATGGCTTAGCAGAAAACAACATGCAATACCCATCTGATGTGGACAAATTAAAAGATGGAATTGAAGAAATAAATCCTGCTGTGCCACCGAGAGGGAATGCTTGGGTTGTTGAAGAGGGAGAGGGTGCTGAATCAGGGTAGGAAAGGCTTCACCCAGTAATGGGAAATGAATTTCAAATGAACATAAAAAAAAAGATGGAATGGAACTTCCAATGAAAGCCATCGAACCTGGATGAGACTATCTTTAATTCTACCCATTTCACTCATACTATTAGTGAACTCAAATTTGCGCACATCTATGGCCATACTGGAAAAAATTTAAAGAACATAGAGAATGGATTGAATACTGCATAGCCTACTGATAATAGTGGCCCCTATTTATCAATCTTACATATGAAGCAACATGATTGGTAATTGACTGCAACTGCTAGGAAGGAATCCATGGGGTCAAGACAAGTCTAGATATGTGTACTGTGTTGGCCCTTGGAATAATTGAAAGGTGGGAAAAAAATGTTAATCATGATGAAATTTTGAGTTCATGTCTGGTTGATGCAATCATTATCAATGCCTTCAGAATCTGACTCGATTCAGGTTCATCGAATCATAGAATTTGATGGTTTGTTAAGTGATGTATTTTGCAGTCAGTTGAAAGTTCAGAATATGACAAGTATGGAAAAGTGAAAACTTCCATTTACAGGTTTACACGATTATATGCCATAATTTATGCTCAATGCATTCAACAGTGTATGACAGACTGAGGTATGGGAAAATGAAATCAGTAGTGTGCGTGAATTTTATTGAAGCAAGTCAATTTTGGATTGCTTTACTCAAATGCACGCCCAAAATGAAAAAACTGTGGTTTAGGGAAATTACACCTCCAAAAACATGCAAAAACCTCAAAAAATTTTGTTTAGGGAAATTAGACAAAGACTAGGAGAAGATAAAAAATTGTCCAAGTATGGAATTATTGGTAAAATCTACCTAACTCACCTTAGGGAAATTCCTGCCATAGCTTGTAAGATGATGATAAAAATATTATGAGAGCTTATATATCTATATTCTTGTATGGTGCATCCAACCATTTAAATAGCATGAGCAACAATTTGTTCAGTACGAAGATATCAATCTTCCAAAAGTGCCTCCCAGCCATATTTGCACTGCTCTAGAAAAATGCCCACCGAGGAGAGAGAAAGAAGCTCCAGAAGATGAAAGTGGTCATGATGGATTCACCTTTTTGGCCCCTACCCATTTGTAATCTCACTTTCCAAGTGTGAAGAAAAAATGAAATGACCTTGATGACTTAGGGTTTGAAGAGAACTTGTTAAGTGTTAGACGAAGTGTTTGAGAGACCACTTGGAAATGCTCGCAAGGGGCTATTCCATTGATGATAAAAATCATCAAATGATATGGTCTTATTCATTTTTTAAATGGATATCTATCCATGCTCTTGGTTTTTCTTATGGTGACCATATAAGGAAAATCTCAACCTCGCAAAATAGAACAAAAATCTTATTTTGCATACTAAAGACAAAAAAATGGCTAAGTGTTGTAAAGGGGCTAAGTGATGCCCGCATTAAGGTTGATGCCCACACTAAGGATGATGCATGCATGGAATGGCATGGAATAAATGACTATGTGGCATGAATTTGAAATCATTGTTGCATTATTACATCGTTCTAGAGAAATACGACAAATTAGTAAAAATTAGGAAATTGGCCAAGTGTGGGAATATTGGCCCAAGTAGCCTTAAGAGTATTCCCGCCACAAATGGTTTGTTGAATAAAATACCTGCACCACATGGGGATATTGTAGGCTATTGTTTTGTCTACTCAACCATGGTTTTAGCTTGTCCAAAGAGACACTAAAGAAGAATTTATGGACCTCCCAAAACTGTGGTTTAGGGAAATCAAACCAAGCCTAGGAGAAGATCAAAATTTGTCCAAGTATGAATTATTGGTAAAATATGCCTAATAGGCCTTAGGGAAATGCCCACCACAGCTCATGGGTTGATGATAAAAATATTAAGAGAGTGTATATCTCTAGAAACTTGTATTGTGCATCCAACCATATAATTATCCTAACCAAAAAGTCTTTCAGGAAGAAGATATCAATCTGCCAAAAGTGCCTCTCATCCATATTTGCATTGCTCTAGAAAAATTCCCGTCGAGGAGAGAGAAAAAATCTATAGAAGATGAAATTATTTTTTCTGGGATCACCTTGTTGAACTATACCCATTGGGAACCTCACTTGCCAAGTTTGAAGGAAACATGAAATCACCTTGGTGACCTAGGGTTTAAAGAGAACTGGTTAAGTGTTAGACAAAGTGTTTGAGAGACCACTTGGAAATTCTTGCAAGGGGGTGTTCCATTGATTATAAAAATCATCAGATGATATGGTCCTGTTCATTGTTGAAATGGATATATAGCTATGCTCTTGAATTTTCTTATGGTGACCAGATAAGGAAAATATCAACCTTGCAAAATAGAAGAAAAAACTTATTTTGCACACTAAAGACAGAAAAAATGGCTAAGTGTTGTAAAGGGGCTAATTCATTCCCACATTAAGGTTGATGCCCGCACTAAGGATGATGCCCGCATGGCATGGCATGGAATACATGACGATGTGGCATGAAGTTGAAATCATTGTTGCATTATGACATCATTCTGGAGAAATATGACAAATTAGTGAAAATCGGGAAATTGGCCAAGTGTGAGAATACTGGTCCAAGTATCCTTAAGAGGATTCCCGCCACATATGGTTTGTTGAAGAAAATACCTGCACCACATGGGGATATTGTAGGATGCTATTTTTTCTACTCAACCATGGTCTTAGTTTTTCCAAAGAGACACTGAAAAATAATTTATGGACCTACCAAAACTGTGGTTTAGGGAAATTAGACCAAGCCTAAGAGATGATAAAAAATTGTCCAAGTATGAATTATTGGTAAAATATGCCTAATAGGCCTTAGGGAAATTCCCACCACAGCTTATGGGTTGATGATAAAAATATTATGAGAGTGTATATCTATAGAAACTTGTATGGTGCATCCAACCATATAATTATCCTGACCAAAAAGTATTTCAGGAAGAAGATATCAATCTCCCAAAAGTGCCTCTCAGCCATATTTTCACTGTTCTAGAAAAATGCTCGCCTAAGAGAGAGAAAGAAGCTACAGAAGATGAAAGTGGTTTTTCTGGACTCACCTTGTTGAACTATTCCCATTGGGAATATCACTTGCCAAATTTGAAGGAAAAATGAAATTACCTTGGTGACTTAGGGTTTGAAGAGAACTACTCAAGTGTTAGACAAAAAGTTTGAGATACCACTTCGAAATGACCGAAAGGGGGTGTTCCTTTGATGATAAAATTCATGAGATGATATGGTCCTGTTCATTATTGAAATGGATATCTAGCCATGCTCTTAGTTTTTCTTATGGTGGCTAGATAAGGAAAATATCAACCTGCAAAAATAGAAGAAAAATGTTAAGAAAAAAGAAAAAATGGCTAAGTGTTTTAAAGGGGATAAGTGATGCTCGCATTAAGGTTGATTCCCACACTAAGGATGATTTCCGCATGACATGGCATGGCATAGATGATGATGCGAAATGAAGTTGAAATCATTGTTGCATTATGGCATCGTTTTGGAGAAATACGACAAATTAGTTAAAATCAGGAAATTGGCTAAGTTTGGGAATATTGGTCCAAGTAGCCTGGAAAATGTGGTTTAGGGAAATAATACCGAGCCTAGGAGAAGATAAAAAATTGTCCAAGTATGGAGTTATTGGTAAAATATGCATAACTGGACTTAGGGAAATTCCCGCAACAGCTCATAGGATGACAATAAAAATATTCTGAGAGTGTGGATCTCTAGAGTGTTGTATGGTGAATCCAACCATATCTAGAAGGCTTAATAAGAGGTTTTTCAGACATTTTTAAGATAGTATAAAAGCATATTCACAATAACCCACATTCTAGGAAATGTATATTATCATTTCAAACTTACAAATTTCATATATAATGAAAAAATTATTTGAAAAGAAAAACCAATTATAACAGAACAATAATATACCGGACATAATTGAATGGAACAAATACATAATTCATATGCATTAAATGGTAGAAATCACCATATAGATTACACCTAACAATATAAAATTTTATTAATAAATGTAAATATATCTAGCTTCAACCCCATGATGGTGTTATTCTCAACTTATGACAATTGTACAAACTGTGGCGTGCATTTTCCTAAGCCTAGTTTTGAATATTTACACACTATTTTTTATGTAAAAAATTAGAATTTCAGTCATTTATTTTGAATTTGTCCAAGATACTTGAATTTTTAGTCATTCATGTTCAATTTGATTTCTATGCATTCCTAGCTTGCATTTTTATGCTTATGGATTGCATTTTACACCAAGTGTCCATAACAGTAAAAAAATGTTAAAATTACACCTTTCATAGGTCGACTGTTAGGTTATATAAAATTAACACAAGGATAGTCTTCTAAAAATATCTACCCATCCAATTTCCAAAACCATTTACGATAAACATCTAATAGGAGGGCTTGGCTTGCATTTTTATTAATGTAGGTGGATATTTCATAAATACAAGACAACCATGTAGTGTTTTTGCACAACAAGAACTTTCTGAACCAAAATTGAAAAAATAAATGTATAATAATGTGGAAAATAGTAAAACATACCATTTCCCACTAAAATCACTAAAAAATACCCAATACTTAGGGCTGGGTGGGCATTTTTGTGATCTAGGTAAAACTGGGTTGAAAACAGAAAAGTTCTCATTTTGTCAATTTAACTCTGGACAAATGAAACATAATTTTAAAAAATAGAAAGAGTATTTTGTCAAAAATATATCTATCTTCAACCCCATGGTGTTAGTTTCAACTTATGACAATTGTATGGATTGTGGAATGCATTTTCCTAAGCCCATTTTGAATATTTACACACTATTTTTTACAAAACTTAGAATTTCAGTCATTTTTTTTGAATTTGGCCAAGATACTTGGAATTTTAGTCATTCATGTTCAATTTAACTGCTATGCATTTTTATGCTTATGGATTGCATTTCACACCAAGTGTCCAGAACAGTAAAAAGAGGTTAAAATTGCACCTTTCATAGGTCGACTGTGAGCACATGAGGTCAGGTTATATAAAATTAGCACAAGGGTACTCTTCTCAATATATCTAGCCATCCAATTTCCAAAAACATATACTATAAACATTTGATAGGAGGGTTTGGTTTGATAGTACATCAAAACATGTAGAGAGGAATATTACTCACTCTATTACTCTTATTTTTCTAGAATAGTTAGAATCTATTATTTACTCTTACTTTCTTATTTTCAATAAGTATACTTAACATGCTAGAAAAATAAGTATAGTTAACATGCTAGAAAGTTAACTATATTGAAATTGAAAATGTAAGTTGTGTATAGTTGACTTGAAACACATTTGTAACTTTTATTATAGTTTGGAAAAGTCAGAACACATTTGTAATTTTTATTATAGTTTGCAAAAGTCAGAACACATTTGTAACTTTTATTATAGTTTGGAAATGTCTGAACACATTTGTAATTTTTATTTTAGTTTTGAAAAGTCGTCATGCATTCACGTGCATCTCCTTCTTCCTTTCTAAGCATGCCATCATCCTGCAAAATGGAAACAACAGTCTCATCTTCCATGTCGTCAACTGAAACAGGGGGTTCTGAAGTTGTTGAGAGGTCCACTGTCAGAAAATTCAGAGAGAGCGCTGAGGCATGGAGTGACAGAACCAACTGGCCAGAAGGTATGCTAAATGTCCTAGTTAGAGCAGGAGTGCATCGTTTTTTTTTCAGTCAATTCAATTTCAACAATGAAGATATAGATAATCCCATTTCTAGTTATGATGATGAGTCCAAGGAATTGATTATTTTTGGGAGGAGGGTTTTTCTAGACCCTGATTTGTTGTCAGGTGCAACGAAAATTCCACACAGGGGGGGAGTAATGTTGAACACCAAGAAAACCCTCAAAGTAGAAAAGGGTGAGATGGCAAACAAAATATGTGGAAAAATGGTTAAGGTTTCCTGGAATGGTTTAAATATGCAAGATGTTCCATCGGGAATATACAAGACCTTAATTCAAATTGTACTTAGGACAATTATGAATCACCACAAGCAAGATATTTCAGGTGATTGTATGAAGTTGGTGATTCATTGGGTTGAAGATCTAGCCATAGATGTCCCTCATCTATTGGAAAAAAAATTGCATTTTGCATTGCAAGAGAGAAAAATGAAGAGAGTGAAGTTCATTTACCTTGGCACACTACAAAAAATTATTGACTTATATCGACCCAACACTGTTGAAGGAAGCAGATTTAAAAATACATACATTAAGAGGCTGAAATTGGACAAATTTAACCAGGAAGTTCCTCAACAATATCCAACATGACAATGTACAAGTCCCTGAAGAGCCTTTTGACTACTGTATGGAAGGTTTGGGAAGTAACCCTCAAGAATTTGATGTTGTCTCAATTCTGGACGGATTACATGAAGGCATAGAAATAAATGTAAATAAGATGCATGGTGTTGAGTTTAATGAACAGGAGGAGCATAGTGATGATGATATTTATGCTCGTGTAGAAATGCCACTTGTTATATATACACCTCAATAGTTCAGAGTTGAGAAAACTTCCTCTCCAAAATCCTTTTTTGATGGTAAAATTGTTTTTAAGCTACCGTTCGATAAAATGTTGCATTTCAAAGAAGACGCTGAATTTCAAAGAAAATATTTTTCCTATTGGTATCTTACCGCAGTAAAGAGAGTATAACTCTATAGGATTAAGCAGATGCAAATTTAGGACCTCTTAAAGGTAGGCACTATTTTTCAATGCTATTTTTCAAAAAGAAACAGTTTCCAAATTCCTTTTTCTAAATCCTTGTTAAAATTTTCACTATATACAGGTAATTGCAAGGTTAGAAAGATAACACATGGATACTATGGAATCTTCTATTAAAAATTTTCAAATGGTGGAACTCTTTAAGGTAGGAGGCACTTTTCAATGCTTTTTTACAAAAAAAAAAGTTTCCAAATTCCATTTTTTGAAGTCTCCTAAAAATTTTCCTTGGTTACAGGAAATTGCAAGATTACAAGGATCCCTTGTGAATACTGTGGATAGTTCAAGAAGGATAGTAGAAGGCAATGACTCTATTCTTCAGTCTTTGAATAAGGAACTAGAGAAAATTCAGGATGGATTTAGAAAGGAAAATGAGAAATGCAGAGAAGAATATATGTTTTTTCGGAAGAAATATGAAGAAACCATAAAGAGACTCAAATATGAGCTTAAACATTGACCGGAGTTGTTGGAAATCCCCCCTCTAAGGACTGTTATCGTCTAGGAAGAAATACTTGCCGCCGAAGTCAGTAAGTTAAACAAAATAATTGAAATAATGAAGGATGAATTTAAAAACATCCTTGCTGAAGAGTACAATAAACATCAACTTGAGATAAATGAATATATTAAAAAGGAGGAAAAAGTGAAAAACATAATTGCTAAGAAAGATGAAGAGTTGAAAGGGAAAATAGTTGAACTTGAGAAGATTATTGCATAACTAGAGACTAGAGGAGTTGTAAAGTTAAAATAATATGAAATTGGTAAGGGACAGAGTAGGCATCCGATTTCTGGTGAAATTTATGATATGTCAGCACACCAACACGCTTTAATAAGGTATGAGAGTTCCCTGCAAAACAGAGAGAATGCATTGGACGTAGCTTTTAATGCAATACGAGCTGATGCACAAGTCAAAAATGGGTTACAAATTTATCGTTCCTTCTTAAGAATTCAAGAGAAGTCCTTGATGGATGATAGTTTAGCAATGAATGATGGATATAATCTCTATGCATGGTCAACCATAAAAGAAACAATGGAAAACAAGCTATTAGAGAGGGATAATGAGATTAAAGAGCTCAGATTTAAAATTCTGGAGGATAGAGAATCACAACATTTGGGATGCAAGTCTAAGATAGAATATTTGAAATCCTAAATTGCCACTCCAGAGAAGAACAACATGCTTCAGTGAGTAGCAATTGTGTATACTACAGACAATACATAATTGAGGGCAAAATAGTTGGATACAGAGATAGAGTAGCTGAGGAAAAATTTGACCCAAGTTCAGTGTGAGTTGAAATGTGCAAATGATCGTCTTCAGCGAAAGGAAAAGGAACAAGAAGAGAAAAATAAGAAGAATGTGGAATTGATGAAGAAGTACATCCAAGATAATGATATATTGAGAGAAATTTTGCACAAATGTGCAACAAAAGATAAAGAATTAGAAGGAAAATTAGAACATACACCTGCTGCAGTTTCTAAAGAACCAAAAGCTTCTAGATAAGACAAGAGACTAGAATGTACAAATTTATATTCTCTAGAAAAGAAGGACTTGCAGCCTAAACCTCCCAAGTAGCCTAGAACTATGGAATAACATTATTTATATATGTTGTATTTGTAAATACATTTCAAGTTTTAATACATAAATTTATATATATGTGTGTGTGTGTGTGTGTGTGTGTGTGTGTGTGTGTGTGTGTGTGTGTGTGTGTGTGTGTGTGTGTATTTACTGGCAATATTGTATATTTTTTTATGCATTTAATGTGAATGGTAATTTTGAATTTAAATTTTCAATAGGTGTACATAACAAGCCAGAAAGTTAACATTATCAAAATTGAAAACTTATAAACTTGTGTACTGTAGGCATATATATTTGAATTTGTAAGAAATTAAAAGAGTGATAGTGATTAGTGGATATGAGATGTCAGTAGATTTGGTGACATAGGTAGGTCCTAGTTGTTTGCTTGGAATTGTTGATATTATAGGAATATTATGGGGATGATGGATTGAGAAATCTCAAGTTATTTATGAGAATTTTGATGCTATGTATTGCTGTATTTATGTAATTTTATTTATCTAATGAAACTAAAATTTGAATTCTGGAACAATGCATACAATTCTACTCATGCAACTGAATTTCAGTGAATAACCGAAAGCTGTAATGCCTATAGAACTGGCCTAAAAAAGACACAAATTTACAAAATATAAGCAAACAAAAAAAAATTGTAATTTTATTAATGAAAATAAAAATTAAATATTAATATGCCTTCCATCATTTGTTACATTTCCAAAATTTGGTAACATAAATGTTAGCAAAATAGAATAAATTTTCAGTACGACAAGATCACTAGAAATGCTTATTGCAACATAAGTTTCTTTCAACATTTTGCATACAATGTTGGATTTCGATCATCTAGGAATTTTTTCTTTTTGTCTTGTCTCACACTTCTTATAATGACATCAGGTTTTATTGGATTCCTAGCATAGATATTTTGGATATCAACTACTGCCCCTTCAATTTCTTGTTTTTCACCACTAAAAACCCTGTTTCGGCAGGTCTGTATATTTGTCCTCAAGAAAGATTAAAGAAAGCTAAAATCATGAATAGGTATCCCAACCAATTAGCTATAGGACGGTACCATGGTAAGGGAATTTTTCTCAAACCATGAATTGTGGCGGGCATTCTCTTAAGGGTGTTGGGACCATTTTTTACTAAGGCTATTGGAACCAATTCTTCCTTAAATATATGTTGTATTTTGGTGAGGCAAGTGACATGGTTATATGATCAATATAACACTCTAGAGACTCACATTCTCAATACATTTTCCACATCATCCTATGAGTCATGGCAGGAATTTCCTTAAGGCCACTTGGGCAGATATAACACCAAGTCCATACTTAGACAAATTTCTAAATTTGGTCTAATCTTCCTAAAACACCCTTTTGGCAGGTCCATAACTTTTTCTTCATCAACTTCCAAGACAATATGAATACATGGTGAGGTAGGAATAAGATAAATCTATAAGGACCCCATGTGATGTGGGAATTTACTCTAACCCATAATTTAAGGTAGGCATCTTTCTAAGGTTACTTAGACATTTTTGCATCCACCGATGAAAAACCCTGTTTTGGCAGGCTTGTATCTTTCTCCTCAAGAAAGATTAAATAAAACTCAAATCATGAACATGTATCGAAACCAAATAGCTATAGGATGGTACCATGATGCGGGCATTCTTCTCAAACTATGAATTATGGCAGTCATTCTCTTAAGGCTGCTGGGACCATTTTTGACTAAGGCTGTTGGGACTAATTCTTCCTTAAATATATGCTGTAGTTTGGTGAGGTAAGTGACATGGTTGTACGCTCCATAAAAAAATCTAGAAACTCACATTATCAATACATTTTTCACATCATCCTACGAGGCATGGAAGGCATTTCCTTAAGGCCACTTGTGCAGATTTAACACCAGGTCCATACCTAGACAAATTTCTCAATTTGGTCTAATATGCCTAAAACACCCTTTTGGTAGGTCCATAAATTTTCCTTCATCCACTTCCAAGACAATATGAAGACATGGTCAGGTAGGCCGAATACTAGTCTACAAGACCCCCATGCACTGCGGGAATTTACTCTAACCCATAATTTAGGGCGGGATCTTTCTGAGGTTACTTAGCCATTTTTGCATTCACTGGTGAAAATCCCTATTTTGGAAGGCTTGTATCTTTCTCCTCAATAAATATTAAACCAAACTCAAATCATTAATATGTAGCCAAACCAACTAGCTATAGGACGGTACCATGGTGCGGGAATTCTTCTCAAACCATGAATTGTGGTGGTCATTCTCTTAACGCTACTGGGACCATTTTTTACTAAGGCTGTTGGGACCAGACTCTTCCTTAAATATAGGTTGTAGTTTGGTGAGGCAAGTGACATGGTTGTATGCTCCATACAAAACTCTAGAGACTCACATTCTCAATAATTTTTTCACATCATCCTATGAGGCATGGAGGGCATTTGCTTAAGGCCACTTGGGTAGATTTAACACCAAGTCCATACTTAGACAAATTTCTCAATTTGTTCTAATCTACCTAAAACACCCTTTTGGAAGGTCCTTAACTTTTTCTTCATCCACTTCCAAGACAATATGAAGACATTTTTCGGTAGGCTGAAGATCAATCTATAAGACCCCGATGTGATCCAGGCATTTACTCTAACCCATAATTTAGCGTGGGGATATTTCTGAGGTTACTTAGCCATTTTTGCATCCACCGGTGAAAAACCCTGTTTTTGCAGGCTTGTATCTTTCTCCTCAATAAATATTAAAGAAAACTAAAATAATGAATAGGTAGCCAATCCAAATAGCTATAGGATGGTACCATGATGCGGGCATTCTTCTCAAACGATGAATTGTGGCAGTCATTCTCTTAAGGCTGCTGGGACTAATTCTTCCTTAAATATATGTTGTAGTTTTGTGAGGCAAGTGACATGGTTGTATGATCCATGCAGCACTCTAGAGACTCACATTATTAATACATTTTTCACATCATCCTATGAGGCATGGCGGGCATTTCCTTAATGCCACTTGGGTAGATTTAACACCAAGTCCATACATAGACAAATTTCTCAATTTGGTCTAATCTTCCTAAAACACCATTTTGGCAGGTCCATAAATTTTTCTTCATCCACTTCCAAGACAATATAAAGACATGGTCAGGTAGGAGGAATACCAATATACAAGATGCCCATGTTCTGTTGGCATTTACTCTAACCCATAATTTAGGGCGGGCATCTTTCTAGGGTTACTTAGCCATTTTTGCGTCAATCGATGAAAAATCCTATTTTGGCAGGCCTCTATCTTTCTCCTCGAGAAATATTAAAGAGAAATCAAATCATGAATATCTAGCCAAACCAAATAGCCATAGTAAAATACCATGGTGCGGGAATTCTTCTCAAACCATGAATTGTGGTGGTCATTCTCTTAAGGCTGCTAGGACCATTTTTTACTAAGGTTGCTAGGACCAATTCTTCCTTAAATATATGTTGTAGTTTGGTGAGGAAAGTGACATGGTTTTATGTTCCATACAACACTCTAGAGACTCACATTCTCAATAAATTTTTCACATCATCCTATGAGGCATGGCGGGCATTTCCTTAAGGCCACTTGGCCAGATTTAACACTAAGTCCATACTTAGACAAATTTTTCAATTTGGTCTAATCTACCTAAAACACTCTTTTGGTAGGTCCATAACTTTTTCTTCATTCACTTCCAATAAAATATAAAGACATGGTGAGGTAGGCCAAAGACCAATCTACAATCCCCCTATGTGTTGCATACATTTACTCTAACCCATAATTTAGGGCGGGAATCTTTCTGAGGCTACTTAGCCATTTTTGCATCCACTGATGAAAAACCCTGTTTTGGGAGGCCTATATCTTTTTCCTAAAGAAATATTAAAGCAAAATCAAATCATTAATAGTTATCCAAACTAACTAGGTATAGGACGATACTATGATGCGGGCATTCTTCTCAAACCATGAATTGTGGCGGGCATTCTCTTAAGGATCCTAGGGCCATTTTTGACTAAGGTCGCTGGGACTAGAGTCTCTTAAGGCTGTTGGGACCAATTTTGACCACTTTTCTGAAAATTTTCCTCATGGAAGGGTGGATTTTGTATAGTTGGGTGGTCTCATTGTTTTTTGCATGGAAACCTTGGTCATTTCGACATGGAAAATCGAGGTAAACTCTATTGTTGTAGTTTTTCTTCAAGAGAATTGACCTATGTTGAACAATATTAACAAGTTCATCTATCATTGAACATTATGGGTTGATTCTGTTGAATAAGGCATGGTCAGCAAGTGGCAAAATTGGGTTTTTATTTGCTATTTGTTTTGAAACCAAATGATTCTCTATGTTTAAATCGTGATGGCACTCTATTGGGAATTTGATGATAAAGCTCATCAAATTGATTTCATTGATGAAATGGTGAATTGATCTTCTGTGTTGGAAGTAGCAGGGCAAATTATCCATGTATTTTATGTGAGTCGAAACAAAAGGGAGCAATTGAAGTTGGGAGTGTCGACTTCCTTTTAATTGGATGAGTTAGTTGGCGCAATCAAATAAATGTGTTGGGAAAATAACCATGTAGATTCAGAAAGACATGGTTATCATTTGAAGGAGCATCTACGCTAAAGATTTCCTATCCAGAGTAGGGAACAATCTTGACCAAAAATTTCAGTAAGTGATCATACCTATTTCTCATCAGTACTTATTCTTAAAAAGAATGGTGAAAGAAGGAATTTGTTTTGTGAGTGATTCCATACTGAAATTGATTTCTGCCATTTAAAGGTTGCAACTGTTCATAATGGAAATATTATTTCTTAAATGACTTAAGTTTTCCTATAACAGAGATGAGTTGATATTAATTTTTTTACCTTTTTTTAACTGTGGATGCTGAGTGGTGAGAATTGTTCCTTAAATACATTGAGTTTTCTCGTAATATAAATGAATTGATGTTGAAAATTTTAAACCTATAATTTATGATTTGGTTTGGGCTCACGCTGATGAGAGTCGATGTCGGAATGGTGTCATGGTGAGAACCATACCTTCAAGGGATCACCTTAAGGTTGTGTAGGTTGGTCTTAACTATTGTCGAATTTTTTGAGGCTATTATTAATTAGTTTTATAAATGGTAGTAAGTTTGACTTTTCTTATGATCATCACATATTGAAACTTGGTTTCTCTTATGGAGAACCCGCTACTCTATTTCCTTATATAAACTATCCATCCCAATAGTTGTATGTTTGAGTTCGATTTTTTTATGTCTAAAAATGAAAATGATTGGTTTATGTTAAACGAGTTAGCCTTCTTCTCTTCCTATAAAAATAAAGTTTGAATTTTATATGTTCTTGAAAAGCCATGTTATTTTATTCAATGGTTTAATTGAATATTTGGATAGTAAAGCTTGCTTTCTCTAATAAGAAGATAGTTGCCTAAAAAAAACACTAAGATTTTTACTCTTTAAAAGTAAAGTAAATCCTTGGATTAAGGCTAATTAGTAAGTTGGTATTGTCATGGTATTGTCCTCTATGATCGAGGATAAGGTTTTAAAACAAAAACCCAATATCCGGTTAAGGTTTCTTTCACAAAACATAAACGAAAAACCCAGCTGTAATGGTTAAAAAATTACAAAAAAAAATTAATTAAAATCTCAACTGTAAATGCTTGAGTGGCGTATCCAAAACCTTAGAAAGTTTATAATGAAAAATTACCCATAGTGCAAATCCTAATGGCTTGGGAAGTTAAACACTCATCCATGATTTATTTCTTTACAATGGCCAAATAACATTAAGAACAAGGCCAATTGATGAACAAACAAACCAAAGAAATGGTCATGACCACTATCCATTACCTCCATCAAAGTACAAAAATGGAAATAACCAAAACTTTAATCTCACAAACTTACCTACAGAGCTGAGGATCAAATTCCATGGTGGCCACACCTACAAATGAAGGGTTAATGCCACTATTAGTATGTAAATGAAGAAAAAATATAATGAGGTTATTAATAGAAAAGCATGTAGAGTGTTTACCTGTTGTAGGAATGATGTATAACGTTTGATTTTCCTCGTTCTAGAGTTAAATATTTTCTATGTAAACTTTGGTTTGTAGTTGAATTGGGTAATTTAGCTTCCCTCTCTTCCTCCCTTGTTGAATTAGCCTTTAGAAATCTAGGTCCACTAAATACTCTTTTTAGTCGTTTGAATTGATGGATAGGGCACGTGCAAGGAAATATGAGTTAGCTTGACGCTAAGTAAATTTATTGGTTTAAACTCGCAAGCCTTTCCCAATCTTTTTTTAATGAATTTCTTAACAATTGAGAGTAACTACAAATTTTTCCTAAACTTTGTTGACATTGAGGATTTAAGTTCTCAAACCTTTGGTGTTGCATCTTAGTAATATTCTAGGGTTATACAAGCAAGGATAATCAACCTAGATAAAGTAAAAAATAAAGTTTTTTGTTTGAATATACAATGTTTTTAACTTTGGTGTGTTACACTCCTCCCATATTTAAGCTGAAGACATGATCTGTAACATCCCCGGATATTATATTTATTATTCCTTATTATTTCAAGAGCTTAATAATATATTTATTATGATTTAAGTAAAAATACCATAAGTATTATTATGGAATATATTAAGAAGTATACATTATTAAATGATATGCATGACTTTGATTCAAAAGGGGCCATCTTCCTTCAAAGTCTAACAATGAATATTTTAAAGAAAGACTTTTTGGTTAGGGTTTCCTTTTTTAATCATTTAGTTACGGCGGTTAAGCTGGAGAAGAATCTCTCTCAATGAAAGAAAAGAGGAATACGACCTCAATGGGGGGACAAAAAAAGGTTCGTGGAGAAAAGAGTAACGTGAGAGGAGAGGACTCTTTGGAAAAAATCATTGAATATTTATATTTTGGACAAGAAGACGATGGCCCAACAAGGTGAATCAGTCCAAGGAAGGAATGAAATAGAGAAGTATGTACAAAACCAAATGATTGAATGAAATTTAATTATCTTCATATTGTCTCTTTAGGTTTTATATGGTCTATGTATTGAGGAATTCTAGCTAGTATGAGGGATGGAATTAGGAGTTTTGTGTCTTTGTGTGAATCTAAATTGGTGATAGATTAGGATTTAAATTTTAATCTGTCATACATTGAAGGAGATCTATAGAATAATTAGAGTTAATCTAGGGTCAAGTGAGGGTGAGAAAATTTTTGTGCATAGAAAAGGATTCGATAGTTGTATATATGAAATAGAAATAACTATGTAGGTTTTTGGAATTCTTATAGAGAAGACTATGGGTTCTTTTGAAAGAAGAGATCGAATTATATCGTTATAATTTGAATGCCTGTGTTTTTAAATATTGGATTGATTCCTGTTGAATGGAATAACTAGTGAACTTGTTTTATGGATAATTTCCTTGTATTGAGCAATATTAACAAGTTCATCTATCATTGAACATTCTCGGTTGATTGTGTTGACCAAGGCATGGTCAGCAAGTGGGAAAACAGGAGTTTTCTTTGCTATTTGTGTTGAAATCGTGATGGCACTCTGTTGGGAATTTGATGATAAAGGTCGTGAAACTGATTTCATTGATGAAATGGTGAATTGATCTTCTGTGTTGTGTTGGAAGTAGTAGGGGAAATTATCCCTGTATTTTACGTGAGTCGAAATGAAAGGGAGCAATTGAAGTTGGGAGTGTGGATTTCCTTTCAATTGGATGAGTTAGTTGGCGCAATCAAATAAATGTGTTGGGAGAATAACCATGGAGATTAAAAAAGACATGGTTATCATTTGAAGGAGCATCTACGCTGAAGATGTAGATTTCCTATCCAGAGTACAGGAACAAGCTCGACCAAAAATTTCAGTAAGTGATCATACCTATTACTCATCAGGGGATTATTCTTAAAAAGAATGGTGAAAGAAGGAATTTGTTTCGTGAGTGTGATTCCATACTGAAATTCATTTTAAAGGCTGCAACTGTTCATAATTGCAATATTGTTTATTAATTTATGACTTAAGTTTTCCTATAACAGAGATGAGTTGATGTTATTTTTTTGACCTTTGTTTTACTGTGGATGTTGAGTGGTGAGAACCGTTCCTTAAATACATTGAGTTTTCTCATAATATAAATGAATTGATTTTGACAATTTTAAAACTATAATTTAAGATTGGGTTTGGCCTCATGGTGATGAGAGTCGATGATGAATGGTGTCGTGGTGAGAACCGTACCTTCGAGGGATCACCTTAAGGTTGTGTAGGTTGGTCTTAACTATTGTCGAAGTTTTTAAGTATATTATCAGTTAGTTTTATAAATGGTAGTAATTTTGACTTTTCTTATGACCATCACATATTGAAACTTGGTCTCTCATATGGAGAACCCGCTACTCTATTTCCTTATATAAACTATCTAGCCCAATAGTTGTATGTTTGAGTTCGATTGTTTGATGTCTAAAAATGAAAATGATTGGTTTCTGTTAAATGAGTTAGCCTTCTTCTCTTGCTATAAAAATAAAGTTTGAATTTTATATGTTCTTGAAAAGCCATGTTATTTTATTCAATGGTTTAATTGAATATTTGGATACTAAAGCTTGCTTTCTCTAATAGGAATATAGTTGTCCAATAAAGAACTAAGATTTTTACTCAAGTAAATCCTTGTATTAAGGCTAATTAGTAAGTTGGTATTGTCATGGTATTGTCCTCTATGATCGAGGATAAGGAAGATGAAATGCAATATTTGCAATGAAATGTTAATAGTTTTGGTGGGCGTACCCTCTAGTTAGAGGTGAACCATGTATATCGATGTCTCTCTTGAATTTATATCTTATGTGTTTTTATTCTGCAAAATGATATAAGGATATTGTTCCACAAATTTTACCAAAATACTTATTATCTTAAATTGCATGTAAAGAATAGATTTTGGACCATGTTGTTTAATTATTTGCTAGCCTCTTCATTCAAAAATAATTGCAAGATTTTGCACACAAGGAACATATTGTTGTATGAACATAGAGGCGTGTTTTATTAATGATTGGTTCATGAATTTTAATATCATAAGATTCCTTTTAAGAAACTACATCATTGCACTTTTATAAGTTTATGGTGGTGAATAATGTTCATATGTGCATATAATATTTTCCTCTACTATGTCTAAGATGGTTTAGGATTAAATTATTTTAAATTTATTTACATTTATGCTTAAAGAATGTAATTAGCTTATGATGAGAATTATTCATTAATATAAAAATGAATTTCTTTAAAACAAATACCACATTTAAAAAAAAAACTTTATGGATTTTTGGGTGTTGTTACATGATCCTTATTTATCCATAATTTCATTCCATAGCTACAAACATTGAGTTGTAAGGCTCCATCAAAGTAACCTATAGCTGAGGTGTGAATACGAGTTGGATCATATGAGCCTTTTGAATTGGGTTTAGAAGCAATACCCTTATAATCCTTAAAAAGACATAGAGCTTTGATGAAGCAAGCTGTAATACAAGGAGCTGTTTTTCAAAAAGAGCTTTGTTTCTCATATTTTAGATGGCCCAACTGATAAAAATTGGAAGATTAGACCACTGAGGTTCCTTTAGTGACCACACGTGGAGGGAGTGGTGAAATTTTGTTACCTCCCAAGCAATACTAAAGTTCAAATCCTTGGGAGCCATATTCCAAACATTTTTTCTAAACGAATAGAAAAAGAAGGTATGATTAGCAGAGTTTTCTTCATTTCTAGAAAGAATACAAAAGATGGGTCCCATCCAACCCCTTTTAAGTAGATTTTTCCAAGTAATTAACTTATATTTTAAGAGAATCCAAGTGAAACATTTCAATTTCAGTTTCTAAGGTAAATGTCATTTGCCTACAAAGAATACAAAATCTGGGTCATATCCATCCCCCTTTAAATAGATTTTTCCAAGTAAGTAATTTATCTTTTAAGAGAAGCCAAGTGAAACATTTCAATTTCTCGTAAATGCCATTTCCATAAATTATAATTTCAATTTTATTTGAATATTTTTTACTAGGATATATAATATGAAATTTTAATAATAGCTTTTATTTTATAAAAATTTAATTTAATAATAATTTTTCATTTTTATAGGAATTTAAATTTTTTTTGTAAATAAAATATGCTTATATTACTGCAAAATCAAGGACTTATAGAGAAATCCAAAACATAGGCCACAACATATCAAATCCAAAGCCCCATCTTGAAACAACTTTACAATCTTTACCCCAAAAAGATACCTTCTTTCCCCAAAAGAGGGAGAGGCCTAGAGACTTACAGAGCTCAATCCCCACATTAAAACCACAACTATGTGAATTACGACCATTTATCCCAGCCCCAACTATTGACATTGACAAACTAATAGTTGAATAGAGAATACAGTCTAATAAAGCCATCCCCCCAAATTAAGGAAGAGGCTTAGAACGTGGAAAACCATAGGCCTACACCAAACCATCTGCACGCTGTGGGTTCAAGCCTCCCGTGCTATCTACTCCTTGACAACTGGCCTTCCAACTGGACCCACCACCGTGTTGTTACTCCATCCCTGGGTGGTAGAGGTAAATTCCCAGGCATGAGGTGATTTGCTCCACCTTCCTGTGCATTAACCGACAGTCCTCGTTGTTGTCCTTCCAGGCCCTTGCAGGCTCCTCACCCCCTTCCTTTTTGGCTGCAACCTCTTCTCTTTTGTCCTCAAGGTTGAGCGAGACATGCATGACCAGGTTCATAATTACCCAATACAACATAATAATACGATCATAGGCCGTCACCCGACTAGTCGTGGAAGGAGGATCTATCCCATTCTTTGACCTCGTGGCAGACTTCCTGAATTAGCATAGCTTTCACTTTCTCCCATAGGTCTTTTTCCGCCATCTCAATAGCTTTGCGGGAAACCAACATCATACGATCTATGAAGAAATTGACAGCTGCTTGGGCATGGAGCTGAGATCTGGTAGCAGTTCCCTTGCCCCTCCTAGCCACCCCCTTTCCTTTATCGTGGTGCATAGCTGAAGCTTTGCCCACACCCATCTTCACATGAAAGCCGTGATTAAGGGCCATTTAACACTCCGCCTCTCAGTTCCCCACTTCTCTACTCTGCAATTTCCAAGATCGACCACCACTCCTAACCACAACCAGGCTGAAAGACTTGTTCCACAAATAGTGGATGCAAAGCCACAAAGCCTTATTGTTATTAAATAGGAGGAGAGCTATGGTTGCACTAACGTTTTTGTACGAGTCCACAATCTCGCAAATCCGGCTTTCACATTCTCCCGCACCCAGTACGAGCTTAGGCATCATTCCCATCATCAATTCCAAATCCCAATTTCATAGAAAATCCATTCGACCTCTCCTCCCAAGCTGGATTTCGTACCTAGGTTTAAGAAAGAGGTGATTGATTGGGACTAAAACATACGTCGTCTGCATGATCACGCATGGCAGCGATCCAGATCCGGGGAAGGCTCCCTCTGCCTCCTGTCCTCTCCTTGATGACCACTCATTTCGCTCGCCAACTGTCTATTTGCACCGATGTCGTTCTGCTATGAAGTCCACCAACGGTCTCGTCCTACGTACCCTGTCCGCTCCAGTGCCAACAAATCAGGCAATATAAAAATTTAATTTACTAATAATTTTACATTTTTATAAAAATTTAATAGAATATTAAAAATTTCATAAATATATGAAAAACTATGCTAAATAGTTTATTAACATAATTTTATTTATATTACATAAATATTTTATACAATAAATTTAAGGAAATAATTATGATACATTTACAACAAATGTATAATGTGAAACAGCCCTTAAAACTTAAAGGTTTGTAATAGCCACAACTTCAACATAAAAGAATTACTATGAAAGTATTTTGACTAAATAATATATATATATATATATATATATATATTAAAAACATTATTAGAATAATTAATTTAAGTGAAATATCTTAATTTAATTGGTTGTCCATCTTTGAATCCAGAGGTTATATTAATTTATTTTATGTTTAAAAAGAATATTAACCTTTAATTTATTGGTTATAGAATAAATAATTTAAGGCAAATATCTTAATTTATTTGGTTATCCAAATCATGAAGTTATATTAAATCATTTTATGTAAAAAAAAATATTTACCTTCAATTTATTGGTTATAATTCTTGAACACATTACCCATATTAATCTCATTTTATGTTTTAAAAAAAAAGTAAAGATAGAAAAGAAGATGAGATAAATTATAATGGAGACTATACAAGTGTAAACGTGATCTACTTTGAGTTCATGGTATTTATGATTAAAATATTTTAAGCGTAACTTTTGGCGAGGTTATCGAATGAGGCTTATTGCAATAGAGTAAGCTAAACTCTAAAATATTTTAAACCCAGATTTTAGTGGTTTTTTAGAATAAATTAGCGATCCCTAGATTCCATATATGAATGACCATTCAATCATTTGACTCCACAATTTCTTTTTCACAAGAAAGACATATTTTTTTTTCCACAGAAAAAATCTTAACTTTATTAAAAAGTTAGATTCATTAGATGCACCACTATCTTTATCAGATCAGTGTCTATTTCCTCAAAATGTACAGCATAATAAAATCCATATTACAATAGGTAATATTTGATTTGAAATGAAATAATATCGCCCACACATATTCAGTAGATAGTTACACTACCTTCAAAAAGAAAGTAGTATAAACCCATTCATTACAACCAATAGGCAAGTATCACAAACTATGATAGATTTATATATCATCTAATTCAGTTTTTATAAAACATTCAAATAAACTGTCAAAACAAACTTATCTTATGACTGTCATATAACTGTAACCATAAAAAAAAAATCATCAATATGAACTTGTCCAAAAAAACTGTATGAACTTGTCACTGTCCATACTGTCCACACGGTTCAGTAAAAAACTAATCTGCCCCAAAAGTATTGTCCAAAAACTAGCATCATAAGGGACTCAGAAAAACTAAGTCAAAACAACATGATTAACTCTCAAGTAAAAACAAATGGATCAATGTAGTGCTCCATAGTCTTGTGAAAAAACCCCTCCACCAGACACAGGCAAATAACTTAAAAAATCTGAAAAGTTTCAAAAGTGTCATCTCCTCTATATTCTAGGATTTTCCAATGGCCTTCAATCACGTTAACACCTGCATTAGCTAAAGCATCAGCTTTAGTATTCCGTTCCTGATAAATATGCTTGTAATCGAATTTGGCAAGTAAATTAGATACTCTGACTACCTCCCGAAGGACCTGAGTAAGAACAATATTATTGATTCTAAACTTACGAGTTACCCAATTGATCACCAACTGGGAATCCCCAAAAATCTACAAAGATTGAACACCCTGCTTTAAAGCCAAAATGATGAGCAATTTTAAAGCTAAAAGTTCGGCATAATTATTGCTTACCAACCCCAAACCAACAGAGAATGTAAAATAGTGCTCATTAGATATATACAGAATGCCTCATGCCCCACAAGTCTGAGGGATTCCAGCTGCCAAACCATCAAAGAATCCCCAAGGAGCTCATTTATCAATTTGTTCCATAACAACCATCCTTAAATTCACAACTCTGTTATCCAAGGGATATGCATTTAGTAAACCCAAACATAAAGAAGTGACCAAATAAGACTTTGGCTGAATATCTTCAAAACAACATTGATTCCGAGCCTTCCATATAAACCAAGAAACAATCACAGGTAATGATCTATACCTGACCTTAGCATGCAGAACCCAGTTCTGAACACAATCCATTATAGTTAATCCATTCCACAAGTTGTTATATCTTAACTTGACCTCAATTTGAGACCAAACCCTCCTAGTGAAAGAGCACTCAAAACCAATATAAGCATTAGTTTCAGAATCCATATTGCACACATAACACCTCCTAGGACCTTCTCTACCTCTTGGACATAAATTGTCCCAAGTTAATGCTTTCCCTGAAAACAAAAACCAGCTATATAATTTTGATTTAAGTGGACACTGAAGTTTCCAAAGAAAGACATATGATCTCTTAACTAGTTTTTAATATTTATTATTGAAATATTGAAAATATACATGCTTAAGATAAAATTTGAAGTAATTTTTTTCATAAATCAAAATTAATTTTTTAAACATTAACCACTATCATTAATATATTAAATTTAAAATATAAAATTATTATACTAATATTTAAATATATATTAAACTTAAATATAAAATATTACATTAATATATTAAAATATAAATAAAATCATCACTAAATATAAAATTATATCATAATTAAAAAATTAAAATTATAACTATATTGTGGGAACAGAATTTGAAAAACATTAATCAACACATTAACGTTATTTTTACTACTAGCTTAAATGGTATGTACATTTCAAAGTTATGTTATGTATATTAATGTATGTCTTCATTTACTTATTTTTTTAAGCGGACATATAAGAAAGTAATTCTACCATTATGTTTTTTTTCTTTTTTCCAAAATTTTAAGGGCTGCACTTTGGTTTACCTTGAGTTAGTGGTCAATGGGGTTAAAAGAATTTTATTAAAGATAACAAAATAAAGTGATTTACATAATAATATTATGAAATTTATAACTACTTGTAATTAGGATAATGGTGTTTAAGATTAAAATATTTTATTAAATAAAAAATAAATATTTTTTAATTGGTTTTTTTATATAGTTAAAACCTAAAAAATATATCTCAATCATTCTAGTTAATATCTTTTAATAAGTTATTAATACTGAAATTATAAGTATTTAGCATAAAATTTTAATTATTATTTTTTGATAATGATGATTAAAGTTTATTGAGAGTAATTTGTGTTTATTAAACTTTAAAAAATGTGTTACTTGTTTGATTTAAAATTTTGTTTTGTACTAAAAAAAATCCTGTCAAAAAGCTTTTAAAACTCACTATAATTTTGATGTATTAAACATTAATTAAAATGTATATTAAATTTAAAATATAAAATTATTAAAATATAAATAAAATAATTTCTAAATATAAAATGTAATATTATTTAAAAAAAAATTAAACTACGCATTTGAAAAACATTAATCCTATCGATTAATGTTCTTTGTCGTGATGGCATAAATGTATAAATAAAATAATGTCTAAATATAAAATGTAATATTATTTAAAAAAAATTTAAAACTACGAATTTGAAAAACATTAATCCTATCGATTAATGTCTAAATAATGGCATAAATGTTGTTTACATTTCAAAATTACATATATTAACCTCTATTTATATTTCAAATTTATGTTTTTTAATAGGCGGACATAGAAAGTAAATCAACCGTTGTATTTTTCAAAATCTTGCTTTATTCTATTTCAAATATTCTATTTTGCTTTTTCATCTCTAAAATTCTAACGGTTGGATTTTTTATTTATTTTGTTATTGGTTAAGGGTTGCACTTAGTCTTACTTGCAATTGAGCTTGACATCGCGGTAGATGGGCTTTTGACGATTCCAAACCATATTGGCCACTTATTCTGGTATTCATAACTCTTCTTTGTTTAGGTTTCAAAGATTGCAGAGAATTAGATATTCATTTCCACTAAAATCTCTTCTGGTGTATACAAGCTGCATTTGTATTTTCGAGAATGGAGAGTACATGGAATTTTTATTATTTTCTAGCTATGAATTATGAGATCTAGTTCCAGTTGAAGGCCACTACGATTTTTTTTAATTGTGCTCTTTATCGGCGATATGTCAACACTATAGAGCGTGGGTGTTGATATTTTTTGCATGATTTTGAATACTGTAGATGGAGTAATAACGCCGAATTCTAAGGGTGATCTTCTTGATCCTTGATTATGTAATTAGAGAGCACGACTTTCTTTCTGATTCTGATTGATGTTTTTGAGTTTGAGAACATTTGATTGTGTGATGAGGATTCTCTAAGAATGGGCTAAGAATTACGGAGCGAAGCATGGTTACTTATCTTTTGTAGCATCGGCTTCTAGGAAGTGATATTTTCAGAGAAAAAGTTGCCGGAAGAACCAGACAGGCTTATAATTTTATTTTTTCAAAAACCCTAGTGTGTTGGTAGACTGGGATAGAATATTACCCGATTTCATGGATGGGAGAAAAATTAGGCTCAATAATAATAGGACTATTATGGTTAATAAGAAGCCTGATTCTGTCGAACTCATCATGATGACGGCGGCATGAATTCCATTAATTTCTTCTGTATGTCTCGATATCAATCGTTAGAGACAGTACGGTAGCACGTTGGATAGGGACCAACCAGACAGTGATTTCCATGGTGATGCTAACGCCGTTGTATCTTCCTGTGCATCAAACTAGAGGTACGGATTCTTATTTTTCAATTGAGGCAAGCCTCTATTCTTTGATTTCTTTTTAATATTCTACTTGAGAACAATTGTTTTGCAACTATCGGTTCATGTTTTGCAGCAACAATTTTTTTCTAACAACTTTTAAATTGGAATCTGGTTTAAAGAAATGGGCAATTTTCTTTTAATGGAAATGATAGCATATATATGGTTTTTTTTGGTGAGTTTTCATAAGGAACCAATAAAACACACTTAATATTGCGTTTCAAATACAAATCTGGACAGGAAGACGAATTATTACTAGTTTTAGACCACTTCATTGTTCTGATGTTGTTGATGTGTAACCTTCTTTCTTTGGTTGCCTTAACCTAATCTAGTCAAATCATTTAGGAAGCCATTTCTGGTTCCATTTAACGCTATATGGGAAAACGATTACACGAAAGAGATAAGATGGTGGCTATTTTTTTTCTTTGTTGAGTTGAATTCGTGGTGGTTTTCAAACGTGTTTAGGACCAGTGGAGTCTGCACCTGCTCGTTGATACGGATTCTATTTTATGTTGATACATTTTTTAGGCATTCGATTGAAGTGCAACAACTTGCAAGTATCATTGATAGAGCCAGAAATAGATTGATGATATTGAGTTTGAGAAGCTATGATTGTGTGATGAGGATTCTCTAACAATTGGCCAAGAATTACGGATCTAAGCATGGTTACTTATCTTTTTTTAGCATCGGCTTCTAGGAAGTGATACGTTCAGCGAAAAAGTTACAAGAAGAACCAGAGAGATTTATAAATTTTTATTTTCATGTCTACTACCCGATTTCATGAATAGGAGAAAAGTTAAGATCAATAGGACTATTATGATTAATAAGTAGTCTGCGACTCTGGAACTCATAATGATGATGGAATAAATTCGTGGAGTGGTCTATCGAAGGATCTAATGGAAATGAATTTATTGTGCAAGCCTCTCTATCAATCGTTACAGAGAGTATTGTAGCACGTTGGATGGGGAGCAACCAGATGTCAACGGTGATGCTAACGCTGTTGTATCTTTATGTGTATCAAACTAGAGGTACGGATTATTATTGTTCAATTGAGGCATGCCTCTATTCTTTGATTTGTTTTTCGATATTCTGATTGAGAGCAATTGTTTTCCAACTATGGGTTCATGTTTTGCAGCGGCCATTTTTTTCTAACAACTTTTAAATTGTAATCTGGTTTGAAGATTTAGGCAAATTTTTTTGAATGGAAACGATAGGATATATATGGTTATGTTTTTTAGTGACTTTTCATAAGGAACCAATAAAACACATTTAATATTGCATTTTAAATACAAATATGGATAGGAAGATAAATTATTACTATTTTTAGACCACCTGGTGTTGATTTGTAACCTTATTTATTTGGTTGCCTTAACCTAATATGATCACATCATTTAGGGAACCGTATCTGATTCCGTTAGAGGCTCTATTAGAAAAATATTACACAAAAGTTAAGATGATACTTAATATTTTTTTAGTTGGGCTGAATGTGTGGTGGTTTTCGAACATGTGTTTAGGACCAATGGAGTCTGCACCTACGCGTTGATATGGATTATATTTTACGTTGTTACATTTTCTTATTTGGATTATTACTTACTTCTCTGCATTGGATTGAAGTGCAACAACTTGTAGTATCATAAATTGTTTTTTCTTAAGTTTGTTGGGTTAAGTACATGATAGAGCTAGAAATAGATGATGAGGTTGCATTCCCTTAGCTAGAGGTAGGTATGTAGAGAGAGGGAGGGGTAGGAAGTGGTAGAGAGAGAGAAAGAGATAGAGAGAAAGGGAGATAAGAGAGAGAAAAGGGGGAGGGAAAGAGAGAGGGGGGAGGGGGAGAGGGAGAGTGAGAGGGAGAGTGAGAGGAGGAGGAAGAGAGAGAGAGACAAAATGAGAGAGGGTGTGTGTGTGTGAGAGAGAAAGAGAGGATTCAAGGAGGGATGGATGGGAGAGAGAGAGAGGGAGAGGGAGAGTGGAAGAGAGAGAATACAGGGAAAGGGGAGAGAGGGAAGGAGAGGAAGGGATGAGAGATAGTGAGATGGGGGGAGGGAGAGAGAGAGAGAGAGAGGGGAAAGAGGG
>LPNX011212758.1:42920-88958 GCA_001517045.1 Pseudotsuga menziesii
ATAAAATTGTATTTATATGCTCAAAAAGTTTAGAAAGAAGCGTTCATAGGTCACCATAGTTTTGACATGTTAGAACATTAGAGAGGTTTATATTTTAGAAAATATAATGAAACTGCAATCCAATGTGGGTGTTTTCAAGGCATTCTAAGAGAAAGTGACTTTCATCATTGATGGATGTAGTCTCACAGAGATGGAAAATCCTTTCAACCCATAGTTTTTTAGGAATTTTCCAGTGTCCTATTTCACTATCAAGAATGAGAGTTCATTTTTATCATGGCTATATTAATTTTCTTCTTCAAACTTTCTAAAACATAGAGAGGGGTGAAAAATCGAGGTTGGGTAACACTTCTGTGAGAATTGACTTCCCAACCAACATAGCAGGAGTTATTTGGCTGAAGAACTATATTTATTTGGCCGAATAATTAAGTTATTCGGCTGAATATTTATAGTTTTTTGGCCAAATAACTAGTCATTTATTCGATCGATTAAACTTTAACTGAAACCGTTTAATTTGATGGAACATATTGCCGACTGGTAATTTTTATTGATAATTCAACAATTATTCGGCAAAACAATGATTTGGCTGAATTATTATTCGAACAAATAATTTTTTACCATATAAGGTCAGCTGTGGGCTCATTTTTTTTTTTATCCTCAGTATTTTGTCGTTGTCCTACCACCCATCGCCCCACCCGTCGCCTGACCCGTCTCGTTTCACCACCCATCTCGCCACCTGTCTCATCCTTGTCTGTGTCACCCAGTCGTTTGACGTGTGCATACGCCATCCTGTCACCCCTTATCATGGAGGTTTGTTTGTCATTTAGGTCTGTTTGAAGTGGAGGGCATGGAGGTATATTCACCGTGGACGTCTGTTCATCGAGGTGTACGTGGTCTTCTCGTGGTGTGGTGTTGTTGTTCTTCTTCTTGGATGAGAGGTAAGCCTTTGAACTTAACTTTTATATTACTATTATTAAGTGTTTGTTTAAACTGTTATGTGCTTGTTTCATATCATGTTAGTAAGGACATAATTGCAATGTTAGTAAGGACAGAGTTGAACAGCTCTACCCATTTGGACAGAGTTGAACAAATTTGCCCATATGGACAGAGTTGAAAAACTCTACCCATTTGGACAGAGTTCAATAGCTCTACCAATTTGGACAGTTTTACTTATTTTAAATGATTTTAATTAAGCAAAATTTAATATAAAACTTGAAATCTGTTAAAGTTTTTTATGTTTCTATTTTTTTATTATTAGCTTATTCTTATTCTTATTCATCTATGTACAAATGGACAGAGTTGATCTGCTCTGTTCATTTGGACAGAGTTGATGGGCTTTGTCCATATGGACAGAGTTAAATAGCTCTATCCAGATGGATAGAGATGATCAACTCTGTCCATATGGACAGAGCTGATCAAGTCCCTATGTAAACAGTTTATATGATAGTTGAAAACAATTTAAATGGCACTTGAACAACTCTGCCCATTTCAACAGCTCTACTTATTTTAAATGGTTTTAATTAAACAAAATTCAATATAAAACTTTAAATCTATTAATGTTTTTTTCATTTCTATATTTTTTAATTAGCTTACTCTTATTCCCAATGTACATGAAATTATATAGAATATTTAGACAACTTTGTTTAAAAAAGGTCCATAACTTTTTAATTAGAATATTTTTATTTTCTATGTACATGAAAGTTTATAGAATATTTAGAGAACTCATCCAAAAAAATCCATGGTTATGTAGGCTTAAATAACTCCACCGGTATGTAGCATCTCTAAATAATATTTAAGACATTTATACATTTAGGACTGTACAGGTTGCAGCTCTATCCAAATGGACAGATCTGATCAGCTCTATACAAATAAACAGAGCTGATTTGCTCTGTCCAAATGGACAGAGCTGATCAATTCCCTAAGTAAACAATTTATTTTTGTATGTTTTTTCATTGGTAGGGGACAGGATTTCAAAACCTTTTCATTTTACTTTCTTGAGTTAAAACTTCAGCTGTAGTGTAATAACTATATATTTTTGTTCTTAACCTCTACTATTTTCTTTAGTCCATACAACTACTAGCCGAAGTATAAGTCCCATGGAAATTTATGATTATCTTAGTCCATGATGCATTGCATTAAGTAACATTGCCATTTCATGATTTTCTGAAACATAGAGAGAAAAGGTTAGATAGATAAAGGCAAGTTTAAAGAAATATTGCTTTATCTTCTTATGGGGACGAAGACCAAAACAACTAGAAGTGTAACGTAAAATTATAGGGATAGGATAGACTAATGGGGGGAATCCATAGGTGTATGTGGTCAGTCCCTAGATGCTCGTCTTAGTCCAAGTCGAAATCTATATGTCCTTGCCATTTGATGTGATAAATCCATGAAATCACAACAGCTGATTGATAGCAGTTAGTTGATTCAATGCCCTTACTTTTCATTGCTTTATACAACTAGAGGCACTAGGATATATAATTCATTGTAAACACTCCATATTCTAGAAGAAGGGAAGTGGAAGTATTTAAAGATGAGAAACGAAGAGAAGGCAAGGAATAATCTAGAAATACTTTCTCCCTATGAGACTCAGGGATGAGCTAGCTGATTCACCTACAATTTAAGTTTAGTTGAAGAAATAGAAGCTCTATGTATATTTAATAGTGATGCTCTCACTAACAATTCTATAATTTCTAGGTAGCTAGTAGCTAGCAGTAGTGTCTATCTGTAGAGTAGGTAAGTACTTGCACTTGCCTTAGACTATATTTTATACTTAGCAAAACGTAGTCCATGCACATGTATTTAAAGGACTATTAGATAATATTAGTGATATCTAGATCCTTACTGAAATATTAGTTTTTATAGTTTCTAGGTCTTTGAAGTTGATTAATTAACATGTAGAAGGTTAGTCCCTTAGTGATTGATGCATTATGGCTCTCGAACTTCAGGCCTGGATATTTAGGCTTGACACACTATCTCCTTGCATTTTCCACCTCTCGACTTGCAAATTTTTTTAATGGATCAACATGTTTGGCTTCAAATTACTCTACGTTTCAACTTTTGGCCTCTGAACGAAAAAAAGTTTATGGGATGTGCCGAGGTCAAAATGTTATACAACGTGTGTAGCAACCATCATATGCCAGTGTATTTAGTGTATTTAGGGATTTTCCTTATCACGAAGAAGCCTCATCATCTTTATATATGTTATTTCTCCATACCACCTTTGTTTTTCTATTTATATTACATTGAAAACTTAATTTTAATAGTAGCTAGATCTTTGAAGTTGATTAATTAACATGTAGAAATTGATATTTGTGTAAACTTGTAGATATCATATCCAATGGAAAGAGAGTCGCCTTTGAGACAAAAGCATAGGAGGTCATCACATTCTTCAGGAATTGGTGTCCAAAATGAAAATCGAAGATTATCGAATTCACCTCGAGACTCAAGCCTAATGTATAGTTTAAATTCATCTAATCATTGACATAACGATAGTGGTAGAGATGATTCCCCCTTATCATCTATGGGTGAACGTGGATCTCGACCTTCTGTACGGGAGACACGTGTAGAAGCAGAGAAAGGTTCGCAAGAGGCTCATCATCCTACACAAGGTGGTGAAGGTCAAGTAAGGACACAATATGTCCAGCTAACTGAAGGTTGTACGCCCATTATAGCCTATCCATCAGATTTATCAGATGAGATTCCAAGGGAAAGTGGGCTTCAAAAAACAACTCTTGAAAGTTGTAGGGCTCACTATGACAAGCTGCAAAATGATCTTTCCAGTTTGGATCTCACTCCAAAGAATAAACAAAGTATAGAGATGGTTTTGTTATATTTACAAAAATTCATTGAGGTATATGAGGATCTTGGACCAACAACAGATGGTTTTGTTTCTTTGATGCAAAGAAGAAAGGAAAAAGTGATGGGTCCAGATAAGTGGGCTGTTGTGAAGGAAAGGGTGACTAAAGATCAGGCCAAATCAATGTTCAACTTCAAAAAGGGCCTAAAGTGGAAAGAATTGAAAGTGCAATATTTTAAGAACCCTAAACTTGCACATTTTTTATATGATCGGTTTCTTGCAGCCTATGGTCGGTTGCCATGGGAGGATGACATTCCTAATTATTTTGCTAGGTTTTTTTTGGGCTGAGTTTTTTTAGGAATGAAGCTAGACTATATTGATATTCATTCCAAGTTTTATAGAGTTGGAAAGGGGAGGATATACAATCGAAAAGGCGCCCTTAGAGATCCTAGTACTATTCGATCTCCACCTCCGATATCTTGTCCACCTAGGCTTGTGACTTACAAATCAGAGATGGATCCCACATCACAAGTTGGGACAACTAGAAGGCATAGTGTTGTCGAAGGTTTGACTTCGGCTTTTGTAGGAGTTGATGTTGGATTGAGTCGAGAGAGGGCTCATGCCACTATTTGGAAAAATTTTGTTTACAAAATAGATGACGAGTTAGATTTTATGGGCATTGAATATCTAAAGGCCTATGTGAAGCTTTGTCATAATATAGCTTCAGATAGAATATATAATGACATGTCAAGCATAGGAGAGGTTTGTGTACTTCCAATCTATTATTTTTTTTATTCATTTTGAATTAAACTTTTGGTTACATTTTATCAATGTATGATAAATTATTTGTTGATGTATAGTAATAAATACGTTACATAAATGTTTATTGTTTTCAGTTTTCTCGATTGTTAAATGAACATAATTTTAGAGTCTCCACTAGTCAAAATGTTGGAAATGTAGAAGAGCATATTGGAGGTATATTTAAAATTTACACATTTATATTTATGTTTGAAAGATATTTTTTTTTGTTTTTAAATTTAACTATGTATCTTATTGTTAATTTGACTTATTTATGCAGGTTTCATTAGATTCGAACTTTTTAGATGATTTTCCATCTATTGTGAGCTAATGTTTTATTTTTTTTGTTTTTATGGTTAATTTCTAAGCTTAATATTTTTTGCTTTTACTATGAATTATTTATTAACAAAATTTAAATTTTAAGGGAAGAGAACATATTGAAATTGGAGGTGAAGATATAGGTTCTTTGATGGATGTGGATATTGGCACCGAGGTAATTTTGTTCATAATTGAATTGTTCTTTGATATATATGTTTAAATAGTTTAAATAATGTTTGACATTTGTAGATTGCTTTTATATATGTTGAAGCTTGGGTCTCTTCGATCTTTTCGAGGCAAAGGAAAGACTCCATTGGAAAATAGTGTTGGAATTGTAAGTTTAATATTTTATTTTATTTTTTTATTTCGTTTAAAATAGTCTAAATAATTTGTAAGATTTATAAATTGTTTTTATATATGTTATAGCTTGGGTTTACTCCACCTTTTAGAGGCAAAGAGAATACTTTGTTAGATGATAGAGAATTGGAGGTAAATTTGGTGATAATTGAATTGTTCTTCGATATATTAGTGTAATGTTTTAATGTTTTGATATTGGTTTAAAGTTTTTTAAATAATTTATGTTATTCATAATCTATTTTTATGGATGTTGCATATTATTTCGAGTCCAAAGGAAACGAGTCCAAGGGAAGACCCTAGTCGAGGATAGTGGTGGAGTTCTATTTAAAGAATTATTTATATATATTTTTTATGTAGATATATATGTTGTAGTTGACTTGGACATGAAGGAGCTTAATTTTTGGATTATATACATGTACTTTGAACTCACATGTACATAATTTTTGGATTATATACATGTACATTGAACTCACATGTACATGATTTTTTTTTGGATTATATACATGTACATTGACTTCACATGTTCATGATTTTTTTTTTGGATTATATAAATGTGCATTGACCTTATATATTGTTTTTGGGATTATTTACATGTATATGTAAAGTTTAGGAATGTTAAGAAGTTTTGATAGGTGCAAATATATGAATGTATGTAATTTATTAAATTAATGTTTCTTGTTGAGAAGTTGGGAGTGATAGAAATGTTATGAAGTTTTGATAGGTGCATGACTATGGTTAGGAGTGAATGTTTTGATAGGTGCAATATTAGGAGTGAATGTTTTGATAGGTGCAATGTTAGGAGTGAAAGAGGATGGGGAATGTTAGGAGTGAATGTTTTGATAGGTGAAATATTAAGAATGAATGTTTTGAATAGTGAATGCTTTGATAAGTGCAATCTAATGTTAAGAATGAATATATGGGAAATGGATATGGAAATGTTAATGTTATGAATGTTAGAATGTTTTGATAGGTGCAATGTTAGGAGTGTATGCTTTGATAAGTACAATCTAATCTTAAGAATGAATATATGGGGAATGGATATGGAAATGTTAATGTTAGGAAAGTTAGGAAGTTTTGATAGGTGCAATGTTAGGGGTGAATGTGGGAATGGGGGAATGTTAGGATTGAATGTGGGAATGCTAGGAGTGAATGTTTTGATAGGTGCAATATTAGAAGTAAATGTTTTGATAGGTGCAATATTAGGAGTGAATGTGGAAATAGGGAAATGTTAGGAGTGAATACTTTGATAAGTGTAATCTAATGTTAAGAATAAATATGTGGGGAATGAATATGGAAATGTTAATGTTAGAAACGTTAGGAAGTTAATGTTAGGAATGTTAGAAATTTTTGATAGTTGCAATGTTAGGGGTGAATGAGAATGTTAGGAGTGAATGTGGGAATATTAGGAATGAATGTTTTGATAGCTGCAATATTAGGAGTGAATGTTTTGATAGGTGCAATGTTAGGAGTGAATGTGGAAATAGGGAAATGTTAGAAGTGAATTCTTTGATAAGTGAAATCTAATCTTAAGAATGAATATATGGGGAATGGATATGGAAATGTTAATGCTATAAATGTTAGGAAGTTTTGATAGGTGCAATATTAGGAGTGAATGTTAGGAGTGAATGTGGAAATAGAGGAATGTTACGAGTTAATACTTTGATAAGTGCAATCTAATGTTAAGAATGAATATATGGGGAATTGATATGGAAATGTTAATGTTAGGAATGTTAGGAAGTTAATGTTAGGAACATTAGGAAGCTTTGATAGGTGCAATGTTAGGGGTGAATGTGGGAATGGGGGAATGTTAGGAGTGAATGTTTTGATAGGTGCGATGTTAGGAGTGAATGTGAGAATGTTAGGAGTGAATGTTTTGATAGGTGCAATGTTAGGAGTGAATGTGGAAATAGGGGAATGTTATGAATGAATGCTTTGATAAGTGCAATCTAATGTTAAGAATGAATATAGTGAGAATGAATATGGAAATGTTAATGTTAGGAATGTTAGGAAGTTTTGATAGGTGTAAAAATATGAATGTTTGAAATGAATGTTAGGAAATGTTAGGCGCAAATATATGAATGAATGTTAAGAAAGGTTAGGAATGTTAGGAAGTTTTGATAGGTGCAAATATATGAGCGTAAGAATGAATATAGGGGAATGTTAATGTTAAGAATGAATATAAAGGAATGTTAATGTTAAGAATGAATATATGGGGAATGTCATGTTAGGAGTGAATGTGGGAATGGGGGAATGTTAGGAGAGAATGTTTTGATAGGTGCAAATATATGGATGAATGTTAGGTAGTTTTAATAGGTGTAAATATATGAATGAATGTTAGGAAGTGTTTGGAATGTTAGGCAGTTTTGATAGGTGAAAATATATGAAAGTTAGTTAATGTATGATTGTAGATGTAGTGTTGAGAACTTGAGAATGTTAGGATTGTTAGAAAGTTTTGATAGAAATATTTTTTATTACTAGGGTAAAATCAACAACTTGATTTTGAATTTTAATATATTTTATACTAAGGTAACATTATAAATTTAATTATTATATTTATTTTATGTTCCTTACAAGAAAATAAAATGATCACTACAAAAAAACAAACTACAAATAGCATTCCTATATAACCCCCCAGGATTTAAAGAAAGGTGATGAAATGAATAATGAAAATAAAAAGAAAGATGTGTAGAGTTACATGGAGAATTCAAAAAAGTTAAGTCTCTTCCTGGTTGATGGAGAATTTGAGGAAGCAATAGAATCTTGGTTGTTAAATCTGCTCCGTGGTGGGAGGAGGCTAAGAGTGTCAGTAGCATATGTAGTAAAGAGTTGAGTTGGAATTTTTTTAAAAATTATTGAAAAAATGTATATGTCAAAACGATATTATGATGAGAAAGCTCAATAATTCAATTATTTGAGACTAATATTGTTAACCATGGAAGAATTTGTAACTGAATTTGTAAATTTACAATGCTATGTACCATATCTAAGAGTTGAAAAACCTAAGGTATACAATTTTATCAATGATTTACCCCTAGTGTATAAGGAAAAGACTGTGTTTGAAATTATTCAACAATGGATGAAGCAATTAGAAAGGCCTAGTTGTGCTACCATTTGTTTAAACAAATATCCTCACTTTTTGGAAAAGGAGCAAGAGGTCATACTAATAAAAAATACAACATGTGAGGTTCAACCAATAGCAATGGGGTAAAGAGTATCGAAACTTCCAGTGTAGGATGGAATAGTAACCTATAAGCATGTTGCAGGAAGCTTGTACTGTGAATGACATAGCCAGGGATATCCCTATTGTTAATGTTTCCTTGGAATATCGGCAGGTGGACCATCAATCCACCATGTTGGAAGTAGAAGGTAAAGTTTTGAACATACATGTTTCAATACTTATCGATTTAGGTTCTAGTTTAAGTTACATTGCATCAAAAGTAGTTGAAAAGTGTAAACTTAGTAAGGAAAAACAAAAAAATGCATGGTTGGCATAGTTGGCAACAAAGGTAAAAATGAAAATTACGGAGACAGTTAAAGATTTCTTATTAGGTTTTAATGATTTGGATACCTCAATTAATTTAAATATACTTCTCCTAGGATCCTATGACATTTTGATAGGTATGGATTGGCTAGAATCTCAAAAATATGTTATCGACTATTTGCATAAAATTTTTAGTAGTGTGGATGCGGAAGATAAGTATCATACAATGAATGAAATTTATAGACCTTTATCTACATGACAAATTTCAGAACTACAATGTAAAAAGTGTATTAGGAAAGGGTGTCAACTTTATGGCATCAAAATTAAAGAATTTGAGCTTGAAAAAAAAAATGGAATTAGAACAATTTCCTATTTTAAAGGAATTTGAAGTTGTATTTTGTGATAAGATATCAGTAATACCACCTAAACGATATTTAGATTTTAACATAGGTACAATGTCATTTTCAACACTAGTATCATGTGCTCCATATCATATGAGTATCCTAGAATTAACGAAATGAACAATACAATTACACAAGTTGCTATAGAGAAGGGATATATTAAGCCTAGTGTATCTCCTTGAAGAGTACCTGTTTTGTTCGTGGGTGTACTAGTAATATGATAAATTGTAATGTATTATTATTGTTTACTATCATGCATGGAAAACTTATAGTTGATGAATAGATAACCAACCATTGATGGTAGATAACTAGAAGAACGTGAGCTAAAAAAAAACCAGCAGATGAAATTTTTCCTGGTCGACATTTTTTTTTTCGTTTGCGTTGTAAATAACGGTTCCGTAATGGAAAAACATTGTTCAGACGAATAATTGTTCGGCCAAATAACCTCTGAGACCTAAAACCTGCACAATTTTCAGGTTTCTCCATTTTCGAAAATTAAAATGCATTCCTTACACTACAAATCGACTGTGAGACTTGATACCATTAGTTTCGTCATTGAATCTAATTTCTGTAGGTATAGATTTTGTTGTGTATAGGTGAGATCCACTATTTTTATTTATTTTTGTTTCTAAACATGTATCGATTTTCGTTTCATCTCTTTCAACATGTGGTGAAATGAAAAATATATAACTTTCAAAATACACCACCTAAAAAATTGAAACAAATATGGTGCGCTTAATTGGAGTGTCTACTTCAAAAGGGTATTCATATAATTTTAAATTTTGTATTCAATTGTGAGAAAAGTGGCGCAACCAAACACATGTTGAAAATTGACAAGGTTTCCCCATTGATCGAATTCAAATAAATATTATAATTAGTGTATAGATCCGTTGGTTATAAATTTATAGTCATCGCAATATTATATTGTGTGTATATTGTCGTAATATATTTTGTTTCTACAAAACACAAGTTTAACAATGATTTTAGTGGCGCAACCAAACATGTTTATTTTTTAGTCCTTTTATTTTATAAGGACACATTGTCAAACATTTTTTGAAACGACATATCAAATATCAATAAAAAGAATTGAAAAAATTATGAATAGAAAGCTAACATAATTCTCTAAAAGTTTTGTTTTTACATGAAAGTGAAATTCTAAACGAAAATATCACTTTCGTTTGCCCAAAGTTGAAAAACATGAAAAAATGAAATTTATGTTCTCATAAGACCTCCCAAAATAGACACCCATCTTCATGGATTCACCCAGAGGTTTTTTATATTCCATATTAGGGTTAAATACCACCTTATGGTATCTTAATTTTCTTTTAACATATAATTATTTCTTGTTCCATATTTTCTTTTTAAACTTATATGTGATAATATTTTTAATGTTATTGATATCTTGCAAAGTTCCATTTTCGTTAATCCCCTAATACTTTATCCAATCCATGGCATATTTATAACATCCTCTCTTGAGAAGGTGATATTGACTAGATTTTAAAGAAATTTTATGAAGGCTCTAGTCTCCATGGTTATTTATCATCTACTTGTACATCAGGGACCTTGTCATACTGATTCTCTTGATGGGGGGAAGACACAATTCTAGAAGAAGAATAAGGTATGGTGTATTGATTTTAATTTTGAGGTTATATGTTATGAAACAATTATGAATTTTCTCAATATTTATCTAGGATTCTTTATATATTTTTCAACCCCAAACTTCACAACTATACAATACAACAAGAGTGATCAGCGTTCTAAAAATAAAAGATATTTTTATTCCACATCACAATGTTTGTTGATTCACAATTGTTTTCAATACCAAAATAATCTTTCTACCCTCTATTAATTTGTTTCTCAATGCTATAGTTCCACTTGAGCTTGTAATGAATATCAATTATCAGATACTTGTAAGAAGACACCTCCTCTAGGTTTTTATTGTAATAAAAAAAATTATTATAATTGACCATCTTGGACTTTAATAACCATTAGTTTTTTTTTGTCAGTGTTTACAGTCATACCCATATTAAAGAAGAAATACCCGAGAAAACTTAATTATTTATCAATATGAAAGGTACACATTTCCATAAGAACAATATCATCAGCATAGAAAATAAGATTTATGACTACTCCAACTAAGTGTGTGCCACCACAATATACTTCTTTTAAACAACTTTTTAGATTATCGACGTGTATGCCAAAAAGGGTAGGAGAGAGGGGGAAACCTTTATTAACTCAAATATTATAATTAATATCTTTCTACCACCCTAGGTGCTCTTAAATTTTGGAATGATAATCTCATACAACCTTATCACAACAACTCTCGACTCGAAAGGAACCTTTAGCTCTTCTTATCTATTCCATGAATTATTTCAAGGAACCATATCGAAAGCATTCTTAAAGTCCAAAAATTATTAAATAGATTGTATTTACTATTATGACACTCCTTCATAATGATCCTGAGCATAACAAGGTGGTTTGTGGTAGAGTGATGTATTCTACAACCTCCCTACCCTTTAGCCTTCTTACATTCACTTTCTATCCATACAGTAATTTTGTTTTCTAAAATGATACTATAAATCTTGGCCCACTGAGGGATAATTATAATGGTCCAATAATTAGAAGGGTTATTTTTGTCATTGATTTTAAATATAGGAATAATTAGGCTTTGAATCCAAGGATTAGGGAAACCTTCCTTGATTGCTAGATTGAAGAGTTTATGGATGTGAGGAATGAGGACTGGCTCTACAATTTTTCATATTTTTTCTTGGTCTCCTTCAATGTCCTTAGATTTTTCATTTGGAAGGCATTTAACCCCAAAATCAATGTCTTCTAACGATAAAAATTTTCCCAATGTAAAGAGGGTTTGAATGCTATCAATGACATCCAAGGATTTATAAATGTTTTTAATATAGGCATTCCATTATTCCAAAGAAATTGTATTATTATCTTCAGTTTTATTGTTACAATTTGCCTCTAAAATTTCTTATGAGCCACCTTAGAGAGGTGTAAACGATTTTCTTTCTTTTTATTTATATATTGTGTTTTTTTTTAAAGTAGGTATTTGTATCTATATATCTTGTCAAGTTTAAGAGACTCTTCAATAGCTTGCTTAGCTTGCTTGATGGCTCTTTTTGAACCTTTACATTCTTTATCATACCAAGGGTTGAATCTTCTATTTATCTTTTTACTCAAGACTTCAATGGAGAGCTTATAAAATTATGATAGAGGTTATATCTATATCTCTGTATATATGATTTGGTTTAGGTATTCTTTATTTATATTTAACTAATCAATCAAAATAACATCATTTCTTTTGTAAGTTATATATTTATGATGATGGCTTATTACAACAATAAAAAAAATACTAATGAAACAAAATAACATTATTAATTTAATCTAAAATTATATTTATTGATATAACTAAATTTTTATTTAAATCTTTTCTTTTAATTTGGGATTTTTATTTGAATATTTTCTTTTTTTTAAATGTTTTTAAAATATTTTATTTTATTATGCGATGATTATTAAAAATACTTTAAGATATCTTTTATAGTTTTTATATGAAAATGTTTTATGATTATTCATTTTCAGATATTATTAATAGAATTGATAAAATTAATTAATTTTGATTATAATAAACACATTGTAGTTGGATATTGTTTTATTAACTTTTATGTAATATAATTTTAATTTTAATAATAATTTTTTTATTAGAATTTTATGAAATGTTATTAATTTTATAAAAATATGAAAGTTATAGTGAAAACAATGTATAGGAATGGATTTATTTTTATTAAAAAACAAATGGAATGAATTCATAATTATTACACATTTACAATAAATATAGCATAATCCTTGAAAATATGAGACTATGAAAAGGTATGATAACATAAAGAAGAAGAATGGAGTTTAAAAAGTAGAAAAATTAGGAAGTGAATTATTGATAACGAAAAAAATGAAATTAGAAGTTTCCCTAAATATTTGTCTTAACATCTTGGCATATAAGGAAAATTTTAGTTGATAATTTTTTTAATGAAATTATAAGTTTTCTTAAATTTTTTTCCTTGCATTTAAGGAAATTTTTAGTTAGTAAATTTTATTTATGAAAATAGAAGCTTTCCTAAACTTTTGTAGTACAATAAAAAAACTTTTAGTTACTAAAATTTGTTTTCATTCATTTTTTATTAGTAATTTCTATGGTATAGTACCAATCATAATAATAATAATAAAATTAATTCATAATTAAAATAAATAAATAAAATAATTTAACCAATATTTTAATTACAGTTTATAAATATTGAAATATTAAATCTAATTCTATTCAATTAATAAAAAAACAAAAACAACACCAAAATTAAAAATAAAACACACATAATAAAACTAAATTTATGTTTTTTACAATTTTTGACAATACTATAATTTTTTCAATTAGTGTCTTGTCTCGAATGAGTTTCGAATAACATAAAAATTCTCTCATCTTTGGAATGAGTTCCAACAACATAAGATAATTGAAAACAAGCATTCGATGAAAAAATAATAATTAATTTTCCATTTACTTTTCATTTATTATCCATTTATTCATAATTCTTTGTTAATCTTTTTATTAACTTTTGAAGCATGCATAGTAGGTAGATCACATTACTCTCCATCGCACTTTTTCCATTTATTCATAGTTCTTTGTTAATCTTTTTATTAACTTTTGAAGCATGCATACTATGTAGATCACCTTACTTTCCATCTTTAACTTTAAAAAAATCGTGAAGTACATAAAATGGATTGATATGAATATAATTAAAAAATTAATATCAATTAAATTAAAGTTAATTTATTTAAAAAAAATTAAATTAGATTAAAAAAAGGCAAATTATTATATGATTCAAAAATTACAATCAGTTAATTTAGAGTGTTTAAATTAAATTTATTATTTTAATATTTTAAAATAATATTTATATATTAAATATAAAAATTATTTACCCAAAATTTAAGGAATTTAAAGTTTTGGTAAAGAATCACTTAGAAAGAAGAATTAAGACACTCAGAATAGACAATGGTGAGAATATACTTCAAAATATTTTGAAGGATTTTGTAAAGAAGCTAGAATCAAAAGGGACCTAACCACTCCCTATAGTCCTAAAAATAATGGTGTTGCAGAAATAAAGAATAAGACCCTTATGGAAGAAGTGAAGATAATTATACATGATCAATATCTTCCAATGCATTTATGGGATGAAGCAGCAAGAACAATAGTTTATGTACATAATAAATTATCCCGTAGTGCCCTTGCATTCAAGACTCAAGAAGAAATGTTCACAGGAAATAATCATGAAGTGAGCTACCTCAAGATATTTGGTTTCCCAGTATATGTTCACATACCAAAATAAAAGAGAACCAAGTTGAACCCTTCTAGAAAGAAGGGAATATTTGTTGGATACTCTGAAGTCTCCAAAGCCTTTAGAGTATACATTCTAGGATTCCATCACATGGAGATTAGTAGAGATATAAAATTTGACGAAGAAGCATCTCTCAATAGATCCAGAAAGTTCCAAGATGAAGTATATGAAAAAGATGCACCTTCCAGAAATATAGAAGTTGCACCCTCCCACGAGGATGACACATCAGAAGACCATGATATGCTAGAACCTGATCAAGAATATCCTACTATGAATATGCCACGAAAGAGAAAGAATGATTGGGTAAGAGAAACTATACAAGAAGTAGAGAAGTGTGGAGCTCTAGAAGGATCCACAAGAGTAAGCAAGAAGTCAAATCCATTTTCCATTTATGTAGCTTTGATGTGTGATCTTGTAGATCAAGAATCTACGAGGTATGAAGAAGCTATACAGAAGAGAGAATGGGTAGAAGCAATGACATAAGAATAATAATCTATAATGAAGAATGATGTTTGGGATATAGTTCCCAAACCAAAAGGAAAAAGTGTGGTATCTTCCAAATGGATCTACAATATAAAGCATGCATCTGATGGAGGTATTGAGAAATACAAGGCAATGTTTGTGGCTAGAGGATTCTCTCAGAAAGAGGGAATTGATTATGAAGAGACATTTTGTAATGTCCCTAAAAATTGAAAAAAAAATTATTAGGCTAGTTAAACACAACCTATTTCAGACATATTAAACTTGTGGAATGTGTCGTACTCTATCGTACTGCTGAATTGTCATAAGTTGTTATTGTGTCTTACTTCCTTACTTCAGTTATGATTATTACTCAGTTTAATGTTTGTGCTTATAATGTTGTAATGTTGATTACTATGTGATTATTATGGTTACGCTTTGTTGTGTATGTTAGATGCTTTGATTATGTACTTCATTATTATTTTACATGTGCTTATGTTGTATACCTGGCTCTAACTTAACTTTGTCTCTGGAACCAAAGTGGGTGGAGTGGCGGGACTAGTTCTCCCATGTAATTGCCTGAGAGGTAGAAGTATCTACTTGTTTAGAAGGATTACTTATTTCTTTTGAACTAAAGAAATTTTAACTTGGTTACATGCAGGTGTTCTTAGTGACGATAAACTTTTTACAGAAAACTGAACGCTTGATGACTCTTACTTATGCTCGTAGCTAGTGACACCTACTGATTGTTTATTTTTGTTCTTTACAGACTTGTAGTATTTTCAAGGTCAATACCACACCTATCATTTCATGACACAAACTTAGTAATTTAATGACACTTATTATTCTTGGTGTAATTGCTATCAATTATTAATACCCTAGCCTATTTGTATTACAGGTTTATTTTATTATAAGTAATTAACTTATACTTTTGTTTTATTCTTTTACAGGTTCATAGCTCTTCGTTAAACAAAGGGTGAACCTTAGCTTTTATAAATAAAACATGCCATGGCATATTCCATATGCCATGGTCCTAGGCTTAATACCTAAAGAGTTTGATTAAGCATGGTCCTAAGGTCTAAAGCCTAAGGTAAGCAATACATATGTTAATACTGACCTTGTATTAACTCGTGGTGGTGAATAATATGATATAGTTTATGTTACATTATTATCATTTAAGCTATATGATCTTAGGATTTTATCTAAGAGAACAAAAAGAACAAAAATCAATCAGAAGATACAATGAACACAAATATTTTCCTTGGGGAAACCATAAAGGAGAAAACCCCGCAACTTTCTCAGAGATAGAATCAACACCAAAATTAAAACCCAAAGATACAAAGATGATCTCCTGACAGCAGTAGTCTCTCTCTCTCTTGTCCCGGCTTCTTCTCTCTCTCTCTCTCAGTTATGCACTACAACTGAGTGTGTGTGACTGTGTGGTAAATAGAGAGCCTCACTCTCTATTTATACTAATTCCTAACTTGACATTAACTCCCCAAGGATGACTTCTCTAAGAGGGTCTAATAACCTAAGTGCCCCACAACTGCGGCGAATTTAACCCTTGATCAATAAGGAGTGTTACCCTCTATGACTTTACATGACTTGTTTACATTATTGATTCTCCTGATAGGAACATCAAGGTATGACATGACTTAATTACATTAATAATACTGCCCAATAGGTACATCGAGGTACAATACATAAGATATACAAGTGAATACATTTCAAATTTACAAATACATCAACACTCCCTCTTAACTAGGAAGGTATTCTCTTGACACAATACATCAACACAAGCCTTTTTCTCTGGATCATCATGAAAACTAGATCATCACTGGATCAACATCAAGTATGGATCATCACTGAATCAACATCAAGTTTGGATGATCAATGGATCAACATCAAGTCTGGATCATCATCACTGCTTCGGCTATCTCAAACAAATGGTGCTATATCTCAACTCTACTCATCACAGGAATTTCTACATAGCCAACCATTTTTCACACTGGTTGTAGGCCTAGCCTCCATCTAGGTATTCATCATCTTCAACATTTATATTTGACCATGGAATGAACCATGTTAGAAAGGCCTGCCTAACGCTTACATCTGACCACGGGAGGAACACATCCAAGAACCATGTCAAAAAGGCATGCCCAACACTCGCATCTGACCATGGGAGAAGCACATCCAAAACCCATGTCATAAAGTCCCAGCACTCAAATCCAACCTCATCTTGTTAGAAAGGCTCTGCACTTACATTTGACCTCATCTTGTCAGAAAGGTTTTGCACTTACATCTAACCTCATCTTATCAGAAAGGATCTGCAATTACATCTGACCTCATCTTGTCAGAAAGGCTCTGCACTTACATATGACCTCATCTGTTCAAAAAGGATCTGCACTTACATTCGACCTCAACTTTCCAGAAAGTCTCTAGACTTACATTTGATCATGTGGGAACACATCCCGCAATCACATAAGAATGGATCTCCACTTATATATGATCATGTGGGAACACATCTCGCAATCACATCAGAATGGATCTACACTAATCATGTGGGAACACATCCCACAATCACATCATAATGTCTCTGCATTGATCATGTTGAAACACATCCCACAATCACATCAAAATGTATTTGCACTGATCATGTGGGAACACATCCCACAATCACATTAGAATGTCTCTGCACTGATCATGTGGGAACACACCCCACAATCACATCAGAATGTCTCTACACTTACATCTGACCATGTGGAGCCCATACTTCCACCATGTTAGAAAGGATAACAAACACATCAATTCCCTTTGGAGGGAACCTCGATATGGAGAACACCAAGCTTCTCCATGAAGTACTCAAACTTCACTCTGGCCATTTGTAGCATAGGATCACATCAGGGCTGATTATGTCCAAGGATAACTTGTGAGCTTTTCTAGGACCAATTACATCCGAGGAAAACCTACATGACCATTTACGTCTGAGCCACCAATGAGCTTCGCCAAGATTTTATGCTCAGACAACCTGTCTCATCGGCTATGCTATATCTCCTTCTTTCGAGAGATATTTAGCTGGATCACATACTGGAGCTTCACTGCTCCTTTCTTCACTGTTCTTAGCTCCATGTAGGACTCCTTCCTGCTAAACCAAGAGATTATACTTGATCTCATACTGAAGCAGCACCCTAAAGTGCTCTTCCTATCAATGGAACTATCTTCCCAATATGAATCCATATAACCCTCCAGGTTAATATTTTTATTTGTATCATACTTGATCCCATACTAAACTGTACCCTTCAGGTACCTCACTGCATGCTTTACAACCATTAGGTGAACATGTCTCAATGTGTTCACAGCAAAGCAAATATCTGGTCTCGTATTTGTCAGGTACATCAAGGAACAAATCATCTAATGATACATCATGGCATCAACTGAATCTGATGAAGAAACACTTAATAGCTTTAGGTTCTATGCCATAGGTGTGGTCATGGCCATGCAGTCCATCATCTTGAACCTCTTTAGGATATATATTGCATACTTCCCTTGTCCCAGGGAGATTCCATCCACAATATGCCACACTTCTATGCCTAGAAAGTAGTGCATCATATCCCAGTCCTTCATCTCGAACTCGACAGCAAGTCTCCTTCTTGCAACTTTAATGAGTTCCTCTTTTCCTATGAGGAACAAGTCATCGACATGTAACAAGAGCATCATTGGTCTTCCTCCTTCAACCTTGAATAAAAGGTAAAGCCTAGAGTCATCAATAATCTGTCCATCCTATCATACCATGTCAAATATCAGGATCTTCTGCAGTCACTCCCTCTGAAGCGGAGCATCATTCTCCCTCTGTCTTTCATACTCTATGCACTAAAACATTATGTACCGAAGTGACAAGTATCTTCCTCTACTACTAATATTCTATTTATCCATCTAGGGTCCCCAGATACCAAGATTCTCTATCTTGAACCTTTTCAAAAGTTCTTCTTGCACCCATCTGTGAGCTTGTCATCCTCTATAGGCTTTCATCTTCAACCTTGTAGGAAAGGTTAAGATCTTCATCACTCTAGGTGATATTCAAGCTCCTCATGTATGTGTTATCCCATGGGTGTCTTCCGAGCTCGTACAAGGCCTTCTTTAATTTGCACACATGAGTCTTCCTGTCATGTGTCTTAACTTCCAATTGATGCAAATGTCTCTTCGTAGTTTATGCCTTCGTTACGTTAGAAGTATCATGCTATGAATCTTTCCTTATATCCCAGGATGTTTCCACCTACTTCATGCTAGATCTTATAGATCCATATGGAATACATTACATACTTCCCTTCAGGTCTCGATACTGCATCCTAGACATCATTCTTCTTGAATTGATACTCTCCTTCCCTTTCTTCTTGGCTACTTCTTCATAGCTGGAAGGCTCTGCATCAATGATGTCACTGAACAGTGTCACATAACTGCACTGTGTCTAAGGCCTCTTGAATTCTTTGAAAGTATCATCATATTTTTCCTCATCTTGGATTATTTCTTGAACTGTCGTCACTTGTTCTTAGGAACAAGTATCATCCTTATTTTCTTATAGGTGGTTGTACACAATCTTTCCTACAATTCAAATGCATTTGTATGGTTAGAAACATTTCAGAAGGAATATTCATAATGAAAAATTATTATGCATGATCATGCAACTATTTTAGCCAATACAAGATTCATCCATATCTCACAGAAACTTTCTAGATGCCTTCCATCTCTACCATGAAAACATTGAGATTGTGCACTAATCCAATATGTCAGCAAAGAGGTTTCATGCTAGATAAGTAGCAATGGAGATTTGTATAGAACCATGAACTACTTACCCATCACATGCATATTAGTAGTATACTCTCATTAATGGAAACATTCTATCATGCATAATACATCAACTGAATATAAACAAATGCATAACAAAACAATATCATGAACTGACAATTGAATGCTTTTCTTTATTTGTTTCATGGGTAGACTCCTTCTTTCAGCTTCATCATCTTCTTCATTCATAACAACATCATTTCTTATCCAAATGCTTAATATGGATAAGAGGTTCTTCAAAAACTGAGTTCTTCATATTCCTCATCGCTTGAGGTATATTCTTTGAATCGTGAAATCTTGATCTTCAGTTGCTCCCATATTCTTTTCTCTTATTATGAGTTGAGCTTCTTCTTGTGTGTGCTCTTCCCAGAGTCTGTTGAAAGTAATCACTTCCTTCAGTCACACATTCCTCGAATGAATGAATCCCATGATCCTGGGAGGCCTTTCAAGGTGGTTATCACAATGTCTGCATTATCTACTTCTTCATCCACTACTTCAAGTTGTTCTTTGATTTGAGAGACCCTTGTAAAGTATGACTATATGTTCTCTGCATTCTGGATCTTCACATTCTTCAACTGGTTTCTTAAAGTCATCTTCTTATTTATGTTCTTCATTTCAAATAGCTTGGTCAAAGAATAAAACATCTCTTTAGGTGTCTTTAGGGAAGACACTTGTGGTATAAGGTGATCCTTGATTCAAAAATGATATTCTTGGTCTTGACCAAGTTCTTCTTGTGTAATTATTTTAGCCTCGTCTCTCTTTGCAACTGGAACCTCTCCACTTATGTAGGTGTCCAATTAATTTCGTTCAAGAACTAGTGAGATCCTATACTTCCATTCTTGGAAGTTTTCAGCCTCGCCAATCTTATCATCAATCTGGTGTGATTAGTCATTTTGAAATAAGAACCTCAACTGTAAATCACAAAAGATTAGATATTACCGATTTGAGGTGTCCATCTTGGTTCTGGAGCTAGCTCATCTAGGGTTTGTCAGAGAAACCATAATTTTAAAAAATTGGAATTTGAAACTTTTGATTGGATATAAATATAGGCCTATTCAAGGAGAATTGTCTAATGTACTTCTTTTCTGAAAACTATGGAGGGAAGCTCCCGGAACACGAAGTCCTAGTTTACCAATTTCTTCTATAGAAATTCCTGATACTATTTCTGCGGTATCTCCAAAATTAATGCTTCTATGTGTTTGTAATTTTGTACTGCAATGACCTTTTCTATCCTCTTTCCAACACCATAGGTTTCACCAATTGGTACTTATGAGAGTTTTCCCAAGGTGACGTATTTCAGGAGTGTTCATCATAGAAAAATTATATAGACTTCCACATGTCTCTATTTCGTCATCAGGGTCTAAACCTTTAACCACAGAAGGAACAGTCCGTTCCCTATCTAGAACATCTTGAGAAATTTCATTTGCATCTTTGTAGCCCAAGATATAGAAATTCTCCCTAGATGTCCTGTTTAGGGATGAATCATAGAAGAGGATGGAACCATGATTTAGAAGTAACATACATCCCAGAATATAATGAATATGAGGCTGACATTTTTACACAGGGGACATCAGGAGTTTTTCTTCGTCTTGTGAAAATTTCGGCCCTTGAGACTTCTTTAATCCTGAGATATAGCAAATGTACCAAAGCTAACCGCTTTAGTATTTTAGGGTTTTTTAGACCCGGGGTCAAATTAGGGTTTGAATTTCCCGGCAGGGATAATTTTAGGGGCGAATTTCATCCCAGTGGGATATTTTTCCCTGTTTTCCTCCCAAAAAAATTCGCCATTTTGCATTTTTTGAAGCCCTATTTCTCCCAATTTTGGTGGGGTAAAATTTTTTCACACTAAAATTCGCCAAATTATTATATAAACAATTAAAATCCTTGAAAATTAAATATTTTTTTGAAAAATATCGCCAATCATTTTATAGTTGGCGTTTTAAGAATTGGTAATATTCGCCAACATTTATACACTTTTAAATAAGTAGGGTTCCTTAAAATCATCCCTCTTTCCCGTAGTTTTACCCAACCAAAAATATCAAACTTGGTCTCTAAATTTCAATTTTTGATGAGGAGAGAAATCCTATTCTAGGCTCACTAAAAAATTCCTCTTCTGTGAAAAGTCCTAATTTCCCACAGCAAAAATTGAAAATGCTTGGAATCAAATTCTGCTTCGACAGAAAGATGCGCCCTTCAATGGAGAGTTAACCTAGAATCCTTTTGCTTATGGATTGTGGAGAGAGACCTAAAAAGCAAGAATCCCTAGACTCTCCAGTTGCACAGTGTCTTCCTCTTAGGTTAGCTCTGATACCATGTTATATTTTTATCATTTAATCTATATGATCTTAGGATCTTATTTGAGATAATAGCAAGCACGTCAATCAATCACAAGAGACAATGAACACAAATATTTTCCTTGGGGAAACCATAAAGGATAAAACCCCGCAACTTTCTCAGAGATAGAATCAGCACCAAAAGTAAAACCCAAAGATACAAAGATGATCTCCTGACAGCAGTAGTCTCTGTTTCTCTTGTCCTAGCTTCTTCTCTCTCTCTCTCTCTCTTAGTTATTCGCTACAACAGAGTGTGTAAGGATATGTGGTAAATAGAGAGGCTCACTCTCTATTTATACTAATTCCCGACTTGACATTAACTCATCAAGGCCGACTTCTCTAGGAGAGTCTAATAACCGTAGTTCCCCACAACTGTGGGGACTTTAAGCCTTGATCAATAAGGATGGTTACACTTTGTGAGTTTACATGACTTGTTTACATTATTGATTCTCCCGATAGGAAAATCGGGGTATGAAATGACTCAGTTACGTTACTAATACTTCCCAATAGGAACATAGGGGTACAATACATAATATATAGAAGTGAATAAATTGTGAATTTACAAATACATCAACCATTTATACCATGCATAAGGGGTTTATGAGTTTGCAATGAAAAATGGAGGAATTTGATTTGTAACGTAGGAAAACTATAGTGCAGTGGGTTTGGGTTTTGATAATGTGAAAGAGATTGGCACCATTAATGCGTGTTGGAGTGTGTGGCATATCAAACTTAGGAATAAGCTCATGATGGGGTTTATTCATTACTCAGTTTCCTTATTTTCACTTCTTTCCTCTATGCAACATGGTGAAGGCGACCTTCAAGATAGCAGAGGTAAGATTTCGTTGGGTTTCACAACATTGTTTGATGGTTTGTATCTTAGCCATGATTTCTATACTTCTCATCCATCTCGTTGCTGGTGGTTTCATGTGATAGGGCTTGCAAGGAGCAACATAGCTCAGAGCTTTGAAAGAAGTTCATGGGTGATGCCATAATGTTCATGGTAATCCTATTAAACAATCCCGCACTCATCACCTCTCAGCTTTATGGGTGGGACTGAGTTTCATCTCATCTCTGGTTGGGGTTTAATGTGGGGTTTTCAATTTTACTTCGGGCCTGGGTTTACAAAGATTTGGGTTTGTAATTAATATGATACTTTTGGCAACGGAAATGGGAGTCTTGGTACATTTGAACCGCTCTATGTGTAAATTATAAATCGTGTATTGTTCTATTAACAAGCTAGGGTAGCACCATTGCTTTCAATGGTGGCATGGCCAATGGAATTCGACCGTGGAAACTCGATTATGGTTTTTATAAGACTATTTATAAGTGTATACTGCAATTTATTTCAATGGTTATTATGCTAGGTTGTATATGGCATTCGCCTTCATGGTTGGTCTGTGTATATTCGCTTCCATTATTTGTCTTAGCTGTAAGAAAGTAAATAGTGACAACCTATGGCTTGGGGCCATGCCGTGAATGGCATGAGAAATCTCCATGGAAGTTGCAATAGCTTGGATGGGTGCATACTTACTATTTTATTTATTTATGTGTAAAAGAAAAGTAATACGACCGTGGGTGTAAAAAACACTGTGTTGGAAATCCTTGCTGGAGGTTGTTTGTTGAATGGATTTCCACGCATTTGAAAAGGTTTAGCTTAGTTGAATGTGTGGTTATTTATGGGGTCAAGGTCATGTTTACAGTGGCTGTGCAAAAAGTGAGTGTCTCACGACTGCTCTGTAGCGAATTTATCTTATTGTTACAGCCCGCATACACACTGTGTATAGCGTGGCTTTATGAAACGTAGAAGGACTCTATAAGATTGTTAAAATGCTTATGGTTTATTTTATATAATGTCATTGAGTATAATGGTATGCGGTTTTACATTTGGGTGCCCACAGGATTTGATCTTGGGATCTCTTGTTTAAATATATAGTTTGTTATTTAGTGTTGTAACTACACTTTGGTTATTTTTACATGTTTGCTGTAGATTGTATTATGTTGGGCCTTTTATATATGTTATACGATTTCTATTATAAAGTCTTGTTATGTGGATTTTAATAATTAGATGGTTCGACTTGTTTGCTTCATGTCATGGGTTTATATTATTGATAATAATATTCTTGTCTATACTTGGTAGATGTAGATAGTATAGCGGTTATAAATCGTGGACCAAGTATAGGGCCTCGATTACTTGAACTTTTAAAATATTAGGATGACATTTGTTTTAATGGGAATGATTTGATTATTAGCCTATGGTTATTTAGTCAGACCTTGAAAGGTCTTGGTTGGTTCTTAATCTTAGCTCTGGTATGTGGTGTGTATAATTTGTTCTTATATGTAAATTTAGTGTTGAAATATTATAATTATAATTCTATTTTATAGTTGTTAATATATATAGGTATAAAATATTTTCTAGGTTCTAATTATTATATTTGTATAATTATTCTAGATCTGAAACTAATTATATCATGCTTCTACTGACAATATGTAATCTGTGAGTAGAGTATATAGGCCAACTATTAGCTAGGTATTTAATATGAAATAAATCTTAGTTTTTAGGAAGACAATACTACAACAGTAAAAGACAATACAGAAGTAAAACCTAAAAATACCAAACCCTTGATGATATTAAACAGGAATTAAATTATAGCCTAGGGTTATAGATTAAAATATAAACCCTAATAGAATGGGACAGAAAACAAGGCAACATTTATTCTAGAAAAAGTAATAGGTAGTTTGGGACCTCATACCTTTAAATTGAAGCTCCTTTAACAAACCTACACACTCAAATAATGAGCATTAGCAAATCATAGGTAGATCTGAACTCTATATTAAATGATTGAATCACTTGGGAACTACCACATTTCACCCAACCATGACCCAGAACCGTCCTGGTTTCAATCCGGATCTCCCAAGCTGGTTCCAACATGCAAGTAGCTTAGAGCTCCTAAGGTAAGGCTACCCTAGTTTTTATATCAGGTCTAGATTAGTTCTCTCTTTTCCTTCAAGGAAATGTTCTCCAAGAAATCTCTTGAGATTTTTTTGTAGAATAATGACTCCAAAAGATATATGATATCCCCAAGCCTCTCTTGGGATTGGTAATTTATAAACATACTTTTTAGTCAAAGGGGCAGTTAAATCAAGAAATGTTAATTTCTTGATTTAACTCTTTTCATTTACTTAGTACTTTTAATATTTGACTTAGGAGCTTTTAGCTAGTTCCTAATTTGACTTTTATAGGTATTATACTATTTAATCTTTATCTTAGTAATAATAGTAATAGATGGAACTTTTCATTATTAATATTATTACTATATTTATTCTTTATACATACTATGTATAAAATACATAATAATATAGCATTTTTTAACATTTGTCTTGGGTTATCACATGTTGTTATCCCTAGACTAATGACACTTTCTTCATTAAGGTCATGAGGTAGATGGTTAGGTATACTAGGCTAGGAAACTCTAAACATCCTTGCATGTTGGATTCCCTCATATAACATGGTAGTTCTTCAATATTAGATGAGTATACCAAAATTCAAAATTTCATTTAATCATTTATAAATAACTCAGATGAGATCAATATTTTTCTCTAGTCATTTTCACTCAGGAAACATTAATTCTTTTTAGTAACTCCTAACGCTTACTAGAACCCATATTCAATGCTAAAAATAGGGAGTTACAAACTTAGTGTGATTCTAGAGCTCTTCCCTCAACACTAATGCTAGGATGTAATTGTACGATACACGTAGGGATACAATGGCCAAGGATCCAATGTTTGAGATATTATGCTCAACATCAACATGGAAGGCTTTAGGGATTATTCCCAACACTTCCAAATTACCTTGTCATGTGTTCCAGAGCTTCATGCTCAACACAAATATAATACTCATGTGCTCCAGAGCTTCTCTCTCAACACGAACATCAATCACTCATGTTCTCCAGAGCTCCTCGCTCAACACTAAACACGTCATCAATCATGTGCTTCAGGGCTCACACCCAACAANCATTGGGGTCTTCGACCTAGTATATAAAACATCAAGATGATATCATAATCAATAGGCTCATGCCTATAAGTGTTAGGTCCAAAATCCGGGATATTACTTCCCTCCCTGCTTAGAACAACACCATACATGGTGTTCTAGGGACTCATAATGACATCATGAAACAAGGAGGGGTAATCCTTTTTTATGGTGGTTTCATTCTCCCAAGTAGCCTCATCGGCTTCGAAGTGCTTCCATTGCACCTTCAACTGAACTATGGTGCGCTTCCTAAGCAACACCTCTCTCTTGTCCAATATGTGAATATAAGGTTTGGGGAAAAAATCCCCTTCAGGTTCCACCTGTAATAAGGACCAATCAACTACATGTTTAGTATCATAAACATATTTATTTAATAATGATGTATGGAAAACATTATGGCATCTTATGTGTGTAGGTAATGCTAGTTCATATGCCACTGGCCCTCTCTTCTCCAGTATTTCAAAAGGTCCACAAAACCTAGGTGCTAACTTACCGCACCTCCCCAAGATCAATCTGCTTCATTTTGATTTTACTTTTAAGTAGACACGGTCGCCTATTTGATAATCTTTATATTTTATTTTTTGATCCACATAACTTTTATGGAAGTCTTGTGCTTCTTTAAGGTTCACGTGGACCTTTGTAACCAACTGTTCCAATTCCATTAATAGATCATACCCTATCATGAGCCGATCCACCAAACTATCCCAAGTAACCGGTGTTCTACACTTCCTTCCATATAGTACCTCAAAGGGACTCATCTTGGAGGAATCTTGGTAACCATTGTTATACGCAAATTATGCAAGATGCAGGTAGTCTTCCAACTTAGTGGGGTTATTCATGACATACATCCTAAGCATGTTCTCAATAATCTGGTTTACTCTTTCTGTCTTCCTGTCTGTCTATGGGTGATAAGCAGTGCTAAAGTTAAAATGTGTTTCTAATCCAGAGAATAAATTTCTCCAAAATTTTCATGTAAAATTCGCATCTCTATCCAAGATGATTGCCTTGGGTATCCCGTGCAATCTAAATATCTCCTTCAAGAAGATATCGACAATGTTTACTACCTTGTAGGTTGATTTCACTGGAATGAAGTGTGCCGCTTTTGACAATTTGTCAATTACTACAAAGATAGAATCATTTTGTTTCTTAATTTTCGGTAGACTGGTGATGAAATCCATACTAATAACCTCCCACTTCCATTATGGAATGGGTAATGGATGCAACAATATTGAAGGATGTTGATGCTCAGCCTTGAACAACTGACATTCCTGACATTTTGTGATAAACATCACAATGTTGGCCTTTAAATTAGGCCAAAAAAAGTGTCTCTTGATGGCGTATATCATCTTTTGATATCCTGGATGCCCTGAGTAGGGTGCCTGATGAAATTCCATCAGGATGTTGAAACGAATCTACCCTCCTACTGGAACGTACAATCTTTCATTGGATCATGGAAGTCATGTTTCAACTACCTTGTACTCTTTCTGTTGTTGAAACAAACTGTCCTCTTGGAATTTCTTGAGGATTTCTACATAGAAAGGGTCAACCCTGTTGGCCATTCTAATCCTCTCGTGCAAATATGAATAAGTTTCAATTACTGTAACCTCATATATCATATAGATTTTTCCACCTAAAGCATTGGCAATATTGTTCTCTTTTCCCTTAATATTCTTTAGTTCGGAATGATACTCGCTAAGAAAATCCAACCATATGGCTTGTCTAGCATTTGGATTCATTTGCTCGAATAAATACTTTAGACTCATATTGTCTATCTTTAGAAGGAATTTCCTTTCCATGAGGTAGTGCATCCGCATCTTCAATTCGTGAATGATGGAAGATAACTTGAGATCATGTGTGGGGTAATTCTGATCATGTTATTTTAAATTTTGCGATTCATAACAAATTGCATAATCATTTTGCAAAGGAATCCTCTGAGCCCTTCCTTGCTTCCATCTGTGCAAACAACAAAATCCCCATTGGGATCCAGAATACGTAGTATCGGTGCGGTCATCAAAAGATGCTTAATCTTTTGAAAAATTTCGTTGCACTTGGTCGTCCATAAGAAATTATTTTCCTTCTTCTGCAAGGTGGTCATGGGACAAGCTATTCTTGATAATTTCTCAATGAGTTTCTAATAATATCTGGCTAATCCGAAAAAAGACTTAATGTTAGAAACACTAGTAGGGGTAGGCCAGTCTTCTATGGCTCTAATATTTTTTGGGTCCACAATTATCCCTGTCTCAGAGATAATGTGACCCAAGTACTGTATTTGTGGTTTGTAAAAATCACATTTACTAAACTTAGCGTAAAGATGGTGTTCTTGTAGCACCCATAGTGCTATGCAAAGGTGTTATTCATGTTCTTATTTACTCTTATATTAAATTAGGATGTCGTTTATAAATACCAAAAAGAATTTATCCAGATATGTACTGAATATAGTGTTCATCATACACATAAAGTTTGTGGGTGCATTGGTCAACCCGAATGACATTACTACAAATTTGTAGTGTCTGTACCTTGTACCAAAAGGCAGTTTTGTGAATATCCGCATCGTGAATCCGCACCTAATGGTACCTGGATCACAGGTAGATCTTTGAAAATATCTTGGCTCCTCCTACTTGATCGAACAAGTCATCGATCCTAGGGAGTGGGTATTGGTTCTTGATAGTCATTTTGTTCAACTGACGGTAATCAATGCACATCTGCATCATACCATCCTTTTCCTTGACGAACAATATCAGTGCTCCCCAAGGGGACACACTTGGTTGGATATACCCTTTTTCTATCAACTCCTACAATTGTAGTTTGAGTTCCACCAACTCAGGTGCACTCATGCAGTAAGGGGATTTGGAAGTCGAAACTGATCCCGGTGTCAGTTTGATGGAAAATTATAGGTCTTGTTTTGGAGGTAATCCTGGGATTTCCTTGGGAAACACATCCTTGAATTCTACAAGAACGGGAAAGTGTTCTATGTGTTGTTCTCTTTCAGTCTCTAGGTCTTGGATATTTCCTGCAAACAACTTGCAGCCTTTCCTAATGCACTTCTTTGCTTGTAAGGTAGATATCTATCTTACAGAAACTTTCTTTGGAATGCCTTGAATCTTCACTTGATTCCCTTTGCCATCGGTATACAAAATTGACTTGTGCAAGAAATTGAGCATGACACGATGCTATTCCAACAAGTCGATACCGATAAGTATGTCATACGATCCTAAGGATAGGATGTTCAGATTTACTTTCATTGGAAAACCATTCAGGTTTACCTCGCGATGTTTAACTATTTCTAAAACCTTTCATTTCATACCTGTGGTTAACTCAACCAACCAAGGTTTATCATGTTTTACTTTTCCTAGTTTGCATACATCAACAATTTTAGGCTATACATAGCTCTGACAAGAACTGGGGTGAATAATTATTGAAATAGAAGTGTTCAATATCTTACCTTCTATCTCAACCATGGTAGCTTGATGGTGTTCATGTCGACCATCCAAGGTTGCATAAATCCGCGATGTTCCATCTATGTCCTCGATCGCTGGTTCTACTTGTAAATTGTGCAAGACCCCATTGGTCTTGTTCTTACAATATCAGGCATAATGAGTCCTGCTGTACTTCCAGAATTTGATCTGTATCAGGGTAGCATTGGCTCCCCTAGTTGCTACTGGCTTGTTAGCATTTGGAGTTGGTACATAGGATTGTGTACCTGATTTGTTGAAATTCTTGTTTACTGGAAAACTGTTGTTCTATTTTCTATACGGGAGTGGGTTAAACCTTGGTTTACAGTTATCAGAGAAGCTCTTAGACTTGTCTCTATTTATGTTCATGTTCTCTTACCTTAGTTGTCCATGCTCATAGCAGAGCCTAGATTTGTGTAATGTGGTGTCCAAGGTTTTAGGCATGTCGAACTCAATCCTTTCTCAGAAGTTGGGAGGAAGACATCCTAAAAACTATTGAATTTTTTCCTTTTCTTCCTTGATGTATGGTACATAATGTAACAGATCTAGAAATATGTTAATAAAAGCATCCATAGTCATGGATCCCATATATAGTTCGTAAAACGCTTTTACTCTTTTGTTAAAGAATATTTTCGAGATATATTTTCCTTGAAAGATTTTGTGGAAGTTACTCCAATGTATTTATCTTAGCTCATATTTCTTGGTGTGTTTCAAATCCCTCCACCATCTCATTGCTTTTCCATTTAAATTATATATGGAAATCTGATACTTCATATTGCTTGAGTAGTGATGAAATCAGAAATATTTTCCCATACCCAACAACCATTCTTCACATTTCTCTCCCATGTTCAATTCACCTTCATAGGTCGGGGCTCTTATTTTTCTTAACTCCCCCTGTAGGTTATCATCATTTCTTTGTCTTTTCCTACATGGAGAAATAGAGTCCTCATTGGAAGGGCTGTGATATTCTCCTTCTCGAGGTTCAGGGTTTTGTTCCTCTTCTCCTGGGCTGATGACCCATTTAGGATAAGGTTCCTTCTTGAACTTGTTTGTGGAATAAGTGGGTTTCCCCTGCAGGATTCCTCCCTTCATATTTCATAGTAATACTTCATTTATGGCTTGTTGTTCCTTTCTCTCATTCAGACTATCTTCTCTAAAACTTTGCAATTATGTTTGAAGAATGTGTATGTTCTTCAAAATATCAGAATTCATTTCCACCACCAGTTTTGGTTCCTAGGTGGGGGTGTTCATGTTTACTTTCCGGTTGTTATCTTCTTTAGTGTTCATGATCTAAATTGTTCCATAAAAATTTCCTGAAATTGCCAAATTTGAATCACAGGAAAACATTTATGTTAGTTAATCATACTTTATTTTCTTTGCAGTGAATGTTTGGTACACCCATTGGTCTCTTAGTGTTGAAACTGGTCTCTGATACCACTTGTAATGTCCCTAAAAATTGTTTTTTTAAATTAGGCTAGTTAAACACAACCTATTCTAGACATTATTAAATTTACGGAATGTGTCGTACTCTATCATACTGATGAATTGTCGTAAGTTGTTCTTACATATTACTTCCTTACTTGAGTTATGATTATTACTCTGTTTACTATTTGTGCTTATGATGTTGTAATGTTGATTACTATGTGATTCTTATGGTTACTCTTTGGTGTGTGTGTTATATGCTTTGATTATGTAATTCATTATTATTTTACATGTGCTTACGTTGTATATTTGGCTCTAACTACTTTGTCTCTAGAACCAAAGTGGGTGGAGTGGCGAGACTAGTTCTCCCATGTAACTGCCTGAGAGGTAAAAGTCTCTACTTGTCTAGCAGGATTACTTAGTTCTTTTGAACTAAAGCACTTTTAACTTGGTTACGTGCAGGTGTTCTTAGTGACGATAAACTTGTTCTGAAAAACTGAACACTTGATCACTCATACTTATGCTTGTAGCTAGTGACACCTACTGATTGTTTATTTTTGTTCTTTACAGACTTGTAGTATTGGCAAGGTCAATACCACACCTATCATTGCATGACACAAACTCAGTAATTTAATGGCACTTATTATTCTTTGTGTAATTTCTATCAATTGTTAATACCCTAGCCTATTTGTATTACAGGTTTATTTTATTTTATAGGTTCATATCTCTTCGTTAAACAAAGAATGAACCTTGGATTTTATAAATAAAACATGCCATGGCATATTCCATATTCCATTGTCCTAGGATTAATACATAAAGAGTTTGCTTAAGCATGGTCCTAAGGTTTAAAACCTAAGGTAAGCGATAAATATGTTAATGTCGACCTTGTATTAACTTGTGGTGGAGAATATATGATATAGTTTATACCATGTTTAAGGGGTTTATGACTTTGCAATGAAAAATGAAGGCATTTGATTTGTAACGTAGGAAAACTATAGCATAGTGGGTTTGGGTTTTGATAATGGGAAGCATATTGGCGCCATTAATGCACGTTGGAGTGTGTGGCAGCTCAAGCTTAGGGCTTAGCTGATGATGGGATTTGGTCATTACTCAATTTCCTTGTTTTCCCTTCTTTCCTATGCACAACATGGTGAAGGAGACCTTCAAGATAGTAGAGGTAAGATTTCGTTGGGTTTCTCAACATTGTTTGATGGTTTTTAGCTTAGCCACGATTTCCATAATTCTCATCCATCTCGTTGCTGCTGGTTGCAAGTGATAGGGCAAGCGAGGAGAAACATAGCTCAGAGATTCAAAAGTAGTTCATGGGTGATGCCATAATGTTCAAGGTAAGCCTATTAAATAAGCCTACACTTGTCACCTATCAGCTTTATGGGTGGGACTGAGTTTCATCTCGTCGCTGGTTTGGGTTTAATGTAGAGTTTTTTATTTTCCTTCGGGCTTGGGTTTACAAATATTTGGGTTTGTAATTAATATGATACTATTGGAAATAGAAATGGGATCCTTGGCACATTTGACCGGCTCTGTGTGTAAATTATAAATCATGTTTTGTTTTATTAATAAGCTAGGGTAGCACCATTACTTGCAATGGTTCCATGGCCAATGGAATTCAAGCGTGGAAACTCAATTATGTTTTTTATAAGATTGTTTATAAGTGTATACTGCATTTGATTTCAATGGTTATTTATGCTAGGTTTTATACGGCATTCTCCTTCATGGTTGGTCTATGTATATTCGCTTCTATTATTTTTCTTAGCTGTAAGAAAGTAAATAGTGACAGCGTATGGTTTGGTGCCATTCCGTGAATGGCATGAGCACTCTCCATGGCAGCTGCGATAGCTTGGATGGGTGCATACATACTGTTTTATTTATTTATGTGTAAAAGGAAAGTAATACGATCGTGGGTGTAAAAAACCCTGTGTTGGAAATCCTTTCTATAGGTTGTTTGTTGACATGGTTTCCACGCATTTGAAAAGGTTTATCTTAGTTGACTGTGTGGTTATTTATGGGGCCAAGGCCTTGTTTATAGCGTGTGTGCAAAAAGTGTCTATCTCACGACTTCTCTGTAGCGAATTTATCTTATTGTTATAGCCCGCATACATACTGTGTATAGCATGGCTTTATGAAACGTAGAAGGACTCTACAGGATTGCTAAAATTCTTATGGTTTATTTTATATAATGGCATTGAGTATTATGGTATGTGTTTTGACATTTGGGTGTCCAAAGGATTCGGTCCTGGGATCTCTTGTTTAAATATATAGTTTGTTATTTAGTGTTGTAACTACACTTTGTTTATCTTTACATGTTTGCTGTAGATTGTATTATCTTGGACCTTTTATATATGTTATACGATTTCTATTATAAAGTCATGTTATGTGGATTTTAATACTTAGATGATTCGAAGTTTTTACTTCATGTCATGGGTTTATATTATTGATAATAATATTCTTGTTTATACTTGGTAGATATAGATAGTATAGTGGTTAAAAATCATGGACCATGTATAGGTCCTCGATTACTTAGATTGTTAAAAGATTAGGATGATATTTGTTTTAGTGGGAATGATTTGATTATTAGCCTATGGTTATTTATTTAGACCTTGAAAGGTCTTGGTTGGTTCTTAATCTTAGCTTTGGTATGTGGTGTGTATAATTTGTTCTTAGATCTAAATTTAGTGTTGAACGATTAGAATTATAATTCTATTTTATAGTTGTTAATATATATATAGGTATAAAATATTTGCTAGGTCCTAATTATTATATTTGTATAATTATTCTAGATTTGAAACTTAGATCTGAACTAGTCTTTTTAGTTATATCATCCTTCTACTGACAATATGCAATCTGTCAGTAGAGTATATAGGCCAACTATTAGCTAGGTATTTAATCTAAAATAAATCTTAGTTTTTAGGAGGACAATACTACAACAGTAAAAGACAATACAGAAGTAAAACCTAAAAATATAAAACCCTTGATGATATTAAACATGAATTAAATTACAACCTAGGCTTATAGATTAAAATGTAAACCCTAAGAGAATCGGACAGAAAACAAGGCACATAGGGTTTGGAAAATACAATGTAAACATTTGCCTAATTTAGCCAACATTTATTCTAGAAAAGAGTAATAGGGAGTCCAGGACCTCATATGTGTAAATTGAAGCTCCTTTAATGGCTGAAACCTGTACACTCAAATAACAAGCATTAACAAATCATAGGAAAATCTCACCTCTGTATTAGATGACTGAATCACTTGGGAGCTACCACGTTCCACCCAACCTTGAACTGAAACCATTTCTGGTGTCAATCCGGATCCCCCCGAGATGGTTCCAACATGTAAGTAGATCAGAGCTCCTAAGGTAAGGATTCTTTCGTTTGTATATCAGGTATGGATCAGTTCTCTCTTTTCCTTCTAGGAAATTTTCTCCAAGAAATCTCTTGAGAATTTTTGGCAGAGTAATGACTCCAAAAGATAGATGAGATCCCCAAGACTCTCCTGGTATTGGGCCTTTATAGACAAACTTTTTAGTCAAAAGGGTAGTTAAATCAAGAAATGCTTCATTTTTTGATTTAACCCTTTTCATTTACTTATTACTTTTACTATTTGACTTAGGAACTTTTAGCTAGTTCATAATTATACTATTTAATCTTTATCTTAGTAATAATAGTAATAGATGGAACTTTTCATTATTAATATTATTACTATATTTATTCTTTATACATACCATGTATAAAATACANTTGGGGTATCACATGTTGTGATGCCTAGACTTACGACACTTTATTCATTAAGGTCATCAGGTAGATGGTTAAGTCTACTAGGCTAGGAAACTCTAAAGAACCTTGCATGTTGGATTTCCTCGTATAACATTGTAGTTCTTCAGTATTGGATGAGTATATCAAAATTCAAAATTTCATTTAATCACTTATAAATAAGTCAGATGAGATCAATATCTTTCTCGAGTCGTTTTCACTTGGGAAACATTAATTATTTTTAGTAACTCCTAGGGCTTACCAGAGCCCATAATCAATGCTAAAAATAGGGAGTTACAAACTTAGTACAATTCTAGAGCTCTGCGCTCAACACTAATTCTAGGATGTACTTGTACAATACACCTAGGGATACAATGGCCAAGGATCTGATGTTCCAGAGCTTATGCTCAACATCAACATGGAAGGATTTAGGGCTTATGCCCAATACTTATAAATTATATTTTCATGTGTTGATAAGCTTCATGCTCAACACAAATATAATACTCATGTGCTCCAGAGCTTCTCGCTCAACACAAACATTAATCACTCATGTGCTCCAGAGCTCCTCGCTCAACATAAAAATCTCATCAATAATGTGCTTCACACTCTACACCCAACATAAACAAGCATATATATATATATCATCAATAATTGGCTTACATCCAATATTTAAAATAAATCATCATGTGCATATGCAATGGGGTCTTCGACCTAGTATATAAAACATCAAGATGACATCATAATCAATAGGCTCATGCTTATAAGTGTTAGGTCCGAATTTGGGATATTACACATTTGCGCCAGTATCAAGGTACACTTCCATTAGAACCATCATGGCACTTGCATCCATGATGAAGTCGAGTTTACACCAGATGGACGTGAATACAACTTTATTGAATGGTGTTATTGAGGAGGAAGCGTACATAGAACAAACACAAGTATTTGAAGTTGAAGACAGACGGAATCACGCATGTAAGTTGAAGAAAGCTCTGTATGGATTGAAGCAAGATCCTAGAGCTTGGTATGGAGGGATAGATAGATTTTTGACAAGCTTGGGATATACCAAAATTAAATTTGACTCTAACCTTGAAATTAAGGTTATGGATGATGAACCTGTCATATTATTGTTGTATGTAGATGATTTATTTCTGACATGAGATGAGAAACATATTATAGAGTGCAAGAAAAATTTTGCTGATGAATTTGAGATGAAAGACCTTGGATTGATGCACTAGTGTCTAGGTCTGGAAGTATGGTAGAACTCAGAAGGAATATTTCTCAACCATTGAAAGTATGCTGTGAAAATATTAAAAATATTTGATATGTTGGAATGTAAATCCATGGCCACACCCATGGATACCAACTTGGAGTTGTTAGCTGATGAATCATTAGAGTTAGTGGATTTGATAGAGTATAAATAGATTATTGGGTCGTTGATGTATCTGACGAATACCAAGCTAGATATATTCTTTTCTATGAACACCCTAAGTCGGTATCTAGTCAAGCTTAGATGTGTTCACCTAGTAGCTTCAAAACATGTGATGAGGTGCCTGAAAGGTACAATAGACTTTCATTTATACTATGTTGGAGATCATGAATACATATTGTATGGTTATACAAATGCAGATTGGGTTGGAAGTATGTCAGATAGGAAGATCATCTCAGGTGGATATTATTATCTGGGATCCACCATGATCTCATGGTTTAGTAGGAAACAGTTCAGTGTTTCCGTCAACATGACCGAAGTAGATTATATAGAATCTTGTTCTGTTATTTGTGAATCCATATGGATTCAAAATTTGATTTCAGGTCTATTTGACCCGAAGTTGGATACCACGGTGATTTTATGTGAAAACAAGAGTTGTATAAAGGTGATGGAGAACCCAGTGTTCCATGACAACTCGAATCACATATAAATATGATATTTTTACATACATGATATGGTACAGAAGGGAGCTATAAAGCTCTGGTATGTGAGTACTGATGAGAAAGTGGCTGATGTGTTTACTAAGCCTCTATCTCAAGTAAAGTTTGAATACTTCCATGAAAATCTTGGTGTAGTTCAAAAGGACCTTCCTCAAAAGGGGGAGCAGTGATGATGATGTTCTAGTAGAGGACCTTCTTCAAAAGGGGGAACAATGATGATGATGTTGTGGTAGAGGACCTTCCTCGAAAGGGGGAGCAGTGCTGATGATGTTGCAGTGGGATTGTATCATCCCTAGACATTAGTCCTAAAATGATCCGCATACTTTTATCTTTTAGATGTGGTTGATGATGTTGTAGTGGGATTGTATCATCCCTGTACATTAGTCCTAAAATGATCTGCAAACATTTGTCTCCATGATTTGGTGGGCTTGTATCATCCATGGACGTTAGTCCTAAAGCGATACACAGAATTTTGTCACCAAGATGTGGTTGATGATGTTGAAGTGGGATTGTATCATCCTTGGACATTAGTCCTAAAATTATCTGTAGATTTTTGTCTCCGTAATGTGGTGGGATTGTATCATCCTTGGACATTATTCCTAAAGTGAACCGCATACTTTTTTTCTACGTGATGTGGTGGGAATGTATCATCCCTGGGAATTAGTCCTAAAGTGATCCACATACTTTTGTCTCTATGATCTGGTGGGATTGTATCATCCCTAGAAATTAGTCCTAAATTTATCCACAGACTTTTGTCTCCATGACACTACAAAATTTGAACCCAAAATCAGATGAGAAAATTCGACGACATTCGACAAAAAATAAAGTGTCGTCGGATTTCACCTTCAAATTATGAAATTTGATTAATTTTTTTAATTTGATAGAACTACATGTTAGATTTCCGACATTCCTCGTGTCGAATATCCAACATGACTATTGTCGAATTTTTCGACGTGTCTCTTGTCGGAGTTCTGATGTATATCACATGTTTTTATAACGGTAACTAGGCTCATGTCATAAAATGTCTCATGAAATTTGAATTTGAAAATATATAAATTCTAGAAACATTTCGACATGTTTGCTATAGAAGCGATGGTTTACGAAAATTATTTTATTCTTCGACAGACAATTTGCAAAAATAGTGATATGTGGAGCTTGATTTTTTAATATCGATAGTATTGATTCAATCTTTTTGTGACAAAATGTCAAATAGCAATATTCATGATCCAAATGAACAAAATCGACAATTGCTTGCTAGATTGTGGGATGTCTTGAAAAGAGAGGGGGATGAGAAATGTTATTGTCCATGTAGTCAATGCAGGGGATTTAATAGGAGAAGAATAAATATCACAATAGTTAACAAACATTGTAGGGAACATGGACATGCTGAGGGGGGCATGAATATCATCCATTTGTAACTTTTTCATTATCAATGTTTTTTATATTGATTACATTGGTAAATGTATGTATTATTTTAATATTTCTTATTTTAACTTATATCTATTGATGTTTCCATGTAATTATAAAGTAAATACATCCTACGACATATCGTCCAAAGGAAGTTCTTTCAGAACAAGTACCGGAGGAACATGGAGCTATGAATAATGGAGAACAAGTTAATGATCATATTGAAGAAGATAATCATACTGATAACGTAGTTGAAGATGATGGTACAAATACATTGATACATGATTCATTTAATTCTAGAATGGATGATGATCATCATCATCATGCAAATATTGATGAATTTGATGCTGTTCATGATTTACCTCTTCTTGAGAAGGCTTATGAACCCCTTTATGAAGCCTCCAACACAAATCTTTGATTTGCTATATTGTTGATAATGAACTTGAAGGTTATGAATGGTATTTCAAACATATCAGTCACACATATGTTAAGTTATTTAAAATAATCCATCACATATATATGATCGTGATAAAGGTTATCTTTGTTCCTCTAATAATTTTATTGTTAAATCATAAGTCAAATTAGTACGGATGAAATGTTTTTCATTAGCATTATTTATATATTATATTAACTTGATTTTAATTTCAATTTGTTGTAGCTTCATAGCTGAATTTTTGTTACCACCGTGAAATATTTTACGTCGCACATATCGAGAGTTATCTTCCATCATGAAAGAAATTGGAATGGAGTATGAAGCAGTTCATGCATGCCTTGATGACCATATTATATATTATAATCAACATGAATTTGCAACAGAATGTCCGGAATTTCATATCAGTAGATATTAAGCAGATCATGTAATGAAAGAACATGCCTCGCAAGGTTCTTCATTATATTCCCATTATTCCATGTTTGCAAGGACTATTTAGATGCAAAAACATAGGGAAATTTATGGATTACCATGCAATGAACACAATTCAAGATGAGATTATTCGAATTCTTGTAGATGGTTCTACATTTAGAGATATGGAGGGAAAATGGCCTCACTTTAAAGAAGAACCTCATAATATTAGGATTTATTTGGCAGCAGATGGTGTCAATCTATTTGCAGAGATGAGATCTGTTTACACAGTGTGGCCTATTTTTCTTATCAGTAATAACATTCCTCTATGGTTGTCAACAAAGAGGGAGCACATAACGTTGTCAATGATTGTTCCAAGTATATTGTGTCTATAACTCTTTTTTTAATGTAGCGACATCTCATTTGTCATATTGTGTTTCCTAATGTCATATATATATATATATATATATATCTATATTATTTTTCTCTTTTTCATGGTTTATATATCTAAATGGTACTCATAATTATATATTTTATATGTTCAAATCAATTAGGTAAGTACCAAGTTCCACTTTAATTGCATTTAATTTTATGAACTAGTTAATATACTATGCACGCAATGTTTTTTTAAATATTCCATTCATTATATATATAATTATAATTGACATGGATATTCCATCTCTTTATGTAGGTCTTCATACAAAGGGAAAATTTGCATGTCTAGTTTGTGGTCCTAATATCAAATCTCATCGTAAAAAAATCTTAGGAAATGAAGTGTTTGATGAGTATCTGCACTTCCTCTCTAAGAATCACACGTATCGAACTACTGAAAAAAAATATTCAATGGGAAGCAATATACTTCCTTAAAACCACATAGAATGACACCTCACCTATGGAAGTTGCAATATAATAGAAATCGTCAAGGTACGTATGAATCATCGTATATGAAATGTTATGTATTTTTTTAGTGTGTGTTATTTACTGTAATTGACATTGATTTCTGTAATATATTTATAAAGTATGATTCATTATGGCCATCGTGATCATGAAGGAAGGAATTAATGGGCTTCCACGAGGAATGAAAAGTTATTTATGCCATTTAAAGGATGCAACTGTTCTTAATGGAAATATTTTTTCTTAAATGACTTAAGTTTTCCTGTAACAGAGATGAGTTGATGTAATTATTTTGACCTTTGTTTTACTATGGATGTTGAGTTGTGAGAACCGTTCCGTCAATACATTGAGTTTTCCCGTAATAGAAATGATTTGAGGTTGATGGTTTTAAACCTATAATTTATGATTTGGTTTGGCCCCATGGTTATGAGAGCCGATGATGAATGGTGTCGCAGTGAGAACCGTACCTTTGAGGGATCACCTTAAGGCTATGTAGGTTGGTCTTAACTATCGTTGAATTTTTTGAGGCTATTATCAGTTTTATAAATGGTAGTAATTTTGACTTTGCTTATGACCATCGCATAGTGAAACTTGGTCTCTCAGATGGAGAACGAGATACTCTATTTTCTTATATAAACTATCCATCCTAATAGTTGTATGTTCAAGTTCGATTGTTTGATATCTAACAAAGAAAAGGATTGGTTTCTGTTAAATGAGTTAACCTTCTTCTCTTCCTATAAAAATAAAGTTTGAATTTTATATGTCCTCGAAAAGCCATGTTATTTTATTCAATGGTTTAATTGAATATTTGGATAGTAAAGCTTACTTTCTCTAATAAGGATATAGTTGTCTAATAAATAATTGATATTTTTACTCTTTAAATATAAAGTAAATCCTTGGAATAAGGCTAATTAGTAAGCTGGTATTGTCCTCTATGCAGTTTTGTAATCTTTATTGAATAATTTAATAGAAATATTAATAGTTTTGGTGGATGTAACCTATGGTTAGAGGTGAACCACATATATCGATGTCTTGCTTGCATTTATATCTTATGTGTTTTTACTCTGCAAAATGATATAAGGGTAATGTTCCACAAATTTTAGTAGAATATGTATTTTCTTAAATTGTATGTAAAGAACCGATTTTGGACCATGTTGTTTAATTATTTGCTAGTCTCTTCATCCAAAAATAATTGCAAGACATTTCACACAAGGAACATATGGTTGTATGAACGTAGAGGTGTGTTTTATTAATGATTGTCAAAACAGTTCATGACTTTCATGATCCTAAGCTTCCTTTTAAGAAACTATATCATTCCACTCTTATAAGATTATGGTGGTGAATAATGTTCATATGTGCATGCATATAAGATTGACAATTAAATTATTTTAAATTGATTTACACTTATGTTTAAAGAATGTAATTAGCTTATGACAACAATTATTCATTAATATCAAAATGGAGTTCTTTAAAGAAAATACCAAATTTAAAAAAAAAATTCTTTATGTATTTTTGGGTGTATTCTTGGGTGTTGTTACATGATCCTTATTTATCTATAATTTCATTCCACATCCACAAACATTGATGTGTCTGTAAGAGTTGGAGCATATAAGGATTTTGAATTGGGTTTAGAAGCAATACCCTTATACTTCTTAAAAAGACTTAGAGCTTTGACGAAGCAGGTTCTAATACAAGGAGCTGTGTTTTCAAAAAGAGCTATATTTCTCATATTCTAGATGACCCAATTAATTTAAAATTTAAAATTATTATATTAATATATTAAAATATGTATTGAACTTAAATATAAAAGTGTTAGACTAATATATTAAAATATAAATAAAATAATTACTAAATATAAAATTATATGATAATTAAAAAAATTAAAATTAAAGTAAATTATAAAACAAAATTTGAAAAACATTAATCAATTAATATTTTAAAATAGAAAAAAAAATCACTAAATAAAAAGTTATATCAAAATTAAAATATTAAAATTAAAACTACATTGTGGAATCAGAATTTGAAAAACATTAATCAACCACGCAGATTAATATTATTTTTCTTCCTGACTTGAATGTTGTTTACATTTCAAAGTTATGTATATTAATGGATGTCTTCACTTAAGAAAGTGATTATCTTTCAAAGTGATAATGTTTTTGTTTTTTTCTAATTATTATATTTTGTTTTTTTTTCCAAATTTTTAAGAGTAGCATTTTGGTCTCCTTGCAATTGAGTTTGTGTTAGTGGTCAATTGGGTTAAGAGAATTTCATTAAAAATAAGAACAAAGTGATTTATGTAAATTAAAAAAGTTTATATGATGGTTTAGTTGTAATTAGGTTAATTGGGTTAATGGTATTTAAGATTAAAATATTTTAATAAATATTTTTCAATTAGTTTATTGTATATAGTTTAAGAGTTTACAAAAATATATCTCAATCACGTAAGTTAATATTGTTTAACAAGTTATTAATATTGAAATTATAAATGTTTAGGTTAAAATTTAAATTATCATTTTTGATAATGATGATGATTAAAGTCTACTAAAACAAACTTTTGTATATTAAACTTTAAAAAAATTATTACTTGTTTTGTTTTAAAATTTTGTTCTGCACTCAAAAATCTTAACAAAAAGCTTTAAAAACTCACTATAATTTTGGCACATTACATTTAAAATATAAAATTATTACATCAATATATTAAAATATAAATAAAATAATATCCAACTATAAAATTATATATTATTAAAAAAATAATTTGAACTACGAATTTTGAAAAAACATTAATCCTACCCTCGCGCTCGATGCTATTTTTCCTGATGACATAAATGTCGTTTACATTTCAAATTACATATATTAACTTATATTTATATTTCAATTTTATTTTTTTAATACGCGGACATCTAAGAAAATAAATCAATCGTTGTATTTTTCAAAATCTTGCTTTATTCTATTTCAAATATGATATTTTGCTTTTTCATTTCTAAAATTCTAACGGTTGGATTTATTTTGTTATTGGTTAAGGGTGGCACTTAGGTTTACCTGCAATTGAGCTTGACATCGTGGTCGATGGGCTTTCGAGGATTCGAACCATGCTCCGTCCTTCTGCCGGTATTCATAACTCTTCTTTGTGTACATCTCAAAGATTGCAGAGAATCAGGTATTTACTTTGCATTGATATAATATTTCCATAACTCTTCTTTATTTAGGTATTCATAACTCTTCTTTATTTAGGTTTCAAATATTGCAGAGAATTAGATATTCATTTCCACTAAAATCTCTTCTGGTGTATATAAGCTGCATTTGTAATTTCGAGACGGAGAGTCCATGGAATTTTTATTATTTCGTAGCTATGAATTATGAGATATATTTCCAGTTGAAGGCCACAGCGTTTTTTTTAATTGTGCGAGTATCTATTGGGATTTCACAGTTTTGCTTGACCAAACAATTTTTTTCAGCTTTGTATTATGTATCATTAATGGGCATGGAGAATACCATTTAATTGAATTTTCTATCTATATGGTAATGGTAATGTGTGATTCAGAGAGTATGATTTATATTGGGGTCTGATTCAGACTCATGGGCGATATGTCAACACTATAGAGCGTGGTTATTGAGATTTCTTGCATGATCTTGAAATACTAACTTTGCTGGGTGTAGGAGACAGAGTCAAAGAGCTTGGCGAATTCTAAGGGTGATCTTCTTGATTGATTTTTTTGAGTTTGAGAACCTCTGAATGTGTAATGAGGAATCTCTAACAATCGGCTAAGAATTACGGAGCGAAGAATGGTTACTTATCTTTTGTAGCATCGGCTTCTAGGAAGTGATATTTTCAGAGAAAAAGTTGCCAGAAGAACCAGAGAGCTTTATAAATTGTTTTTTTTTAAAACCCTAGGGATAGAATATTACCCGATTTCATGGATGGGAGCAAAACTAGGCTCAATAATAATATGACTATTATGATTAATAAGCAGCATGATTCTGTCGAATTCATCATGATGACGGCGACATGAATTCCATCAATTTCTTCTGTATGTCTCGCTATCAATCGTTAGAGAGAGTACGGTAGCACGTTGGAGAGGGACCAACCAGACACTGATTTCCATGGTGATGCGAATGCCGTTGTATCTTCCTGTGCATCAAACTAGAGGTACGGATTCTTATTTTTCAGTTGAGGAAAGCCTCTATTCTTTGATTTCTTTTTAATATTCTGCTTGAGAACAATTGTTTTGCAGCAGCAATTTTTTTCTAACAACTTTTAAATTGGAATCTGGTTTAAAGAAATGGGGATTTTTCTTTTAATGGAAATGATAGCATATATATGGTTTTATTTTTGTGAGTTTTCATAAGGAACCAAAAAAACACACTTAATATTGCATTTCAAATACAAATCTGGACAGGAAGACGAATTATTACTATTTTTAGACCACTTCTTTGTTCTGATGTTGTTGACGTGTAACCTTCTTTCTTTGGTTGCCTTAACCTAATCTGGTCAAATCATTTAGGAAGCCATTTCTGATTCCATTTAACGCTATATGTGAAAAAGATCAAAGATAAGATGGTGTTTGTTGAACTGAATTCGTGGTGGGTTTCAAACATGTTTAGGACCAGTGGAGTCTGCACCTGCTCGTTGATATGGATTCTCTTTTATGTTGTTTCATTTTTTAGGCATTCGATTGAAGTGCAACAACTTGCAAGTATCATTAATTGTTTTATTTCTTGAGTTTGGTATAAGGTTAAGTACATGATAGAGCCAGAAATAGATTGATGTTATTGAGTTTGAGAACCTATGATTGTCGTGTGATGAGCATTCTCTAACAATTGGCCAAGAATTACGGAGCTAAGCATGGTTACTTATGTTTTTTAGCATCTGCTTCTAGGAAGTGATATTTTCAGAGAAAAAGTTACCAGAAGAACCAGACAGGTTTATAAATTTTTATTTTCATGGCTATTACCCGATTTCATGAATAGTAGCAAAATTAAGATTAAAAGGACTATTATGATTAATAAGCAGTTTGCGACTCTCGACCTGGTAATGATGATGGCAGCATGAACTCCATTAATGATGATGGAATAAATTCGTGGACTGGTCTACCAGAGGATCTAATGGAAATGAATTTCTTGCGCAGGCCTATCTATCAATCGTTACAGAGAGTATGGTAGCACATTGGATGGGGAGCAACCAGATGTCAATGGTGATGCTAACGCTGTTGTACCTTTATGTGTATCAAACTAGAGGTACTGATTCTTATTGTTGAATTGAGGCATTCCTTTAAATTGGAATCTGGTTTGAAGATTTAGGCAATTTTTTTGAATGGAAATGATCGGATATATATGGTTATGTTTTTAGTGACTTTTCATAAGGAACCAATAAAACACATTTAATGCAATATACAAATATGGATAGCAAGATAAATTATTACTATTTTTAGAACACCTCTTTGTTCTTATGGTGTTGATTTGTAACCTTATTTCTTTGGTTTCCTTAACCTAATATGATCACATGTTAATATGGTCACATCATTTAGGGAACCATTTCTGATTCCATTAGAGGCTATATTAGAAAAAGAATACACAAAAGATAAGATGGCACTTAATATTTTTTTTAGTTGGGCTGAATGTGTGGTGGTTTTCAAACATGTGTTTAGAACCAATGGAGTCTGCACCTACCCGTTGATATGGATTATATTTTATGTTGTTACATTTTATTATTTGGATTATTACTTACTTCTCGGCATTGGATTAAATTGCAACAACTTGTAGTATCATAAATTGTTTTTTCTTAAGTTTGTTGGGTCAAGCACATGATAGAGGCATATGTAGAGAGAGGGGGAGAGAAAGGGATGGGTAGGAAGTGGTAGAGAGAGAAAGAGAGAGAGAGGGAGAGAAGAGAGAGAAAAGGGGGAGGGGAAGAGAGAGAGGGGAAGAGAGTGAGAAGGAGAGAGAGGGAGAGGAGGAGGAAGAGAGAGAGGGAGAGAGGGGAGAGGGTTCAATAGAGAGAGAGAGACGATAAGGGAGGGAAGGAGGGATTGAGGGAGGGAGACGAGAGAGAGAGGTAGAGAGAGGGAGAGGGAGCAGAAGAGGGAAGGAGGGAGGGAGGGAGAAAGAGAGAGAGAGAGAGGGG
>LPNX011212758.1:93347-116422 GCA_001517045.1 Pseudotsuga menziesii
GAGAGGGAAGAGGGAGAAAGAGTGAGAGAAAGAGTTATGGAGGTAGGGAGGAAATAAGGGAGAGGGAGACGGAAGAGGGAGAGAGAGTGAGAGAAAGAGTTATAGAGGGACAGAATTAAGGAGGGAGAGGGAGAGGGAAGGGGAGATAGAGTGAGAGGGGGAGGGATAGGGATGGGGCAAGAGAGATAAAAGGAGAGGGAGAGGGAGGGAGGGAGGAATGTAGAGAGAGAGGGAGAGGTATGGTTGAGAAATAGTTGGTATGCGAGAGTCTTTCTAACCCAAATCCATATGCTAGCATGAGAGAGAGGTCCCTTTTCCTTTATAGACTTGTTATTCAATCTTACTAATTGAGGTATTAGGGGTGCCAAATTTACAAATTCACTAAGTGATCAATAATTAACAAAGTTTTCTTTCTTAGAGAATTCTACACTAATAGTGAAATCTCCCTCATTGTTATGTAAAGTGAACACATGTGTAATTCATGTTGTGAGTAATATGCTTAATCTTGAATAGGTGAAGGAGAAAGTGTTCGACTAAGTTGTATGCTTAGTAATAACACTATAACCACTTTAACGATTAAAGGTAAGTTCTTGAATATATTGAATATATGCTATATTCTTTGCATTTGTGTGTGGAGGGGAGGTGTGCATGTTAGTGGTGCACATGACAATCCCTTTCAACACATTCACAGAAACATACTGGTAAGCCATTTCCTTTCGAAAGCAAATATTTGAACCTTTTTTATGCGAGTGTAGTGAGCCCACATTTTTTGGGTTGTTTTTTGTTATTTTTGGGTTCTTTCTCTAAAAATATGTAATTTAATCCTAGTTAAGGGATTGGGCTCTATTTTCTAATCTGGTCTAACAAATTAGGGTATTTGATGCAGTGGAATATCTATATTTTGTATTGTGAGGGATTCATAAAGATAATGAGAAAATAGGAGGTGTGGCTCCAAGGTTTGTTGGTTTTCTTGGTTAAGGCTTTCCCTACTATTAAAAGAGATGAGGAATAAAACCAATTTATAATCATCGCATGGATGCATTTTCTATGAGAGGTCCCCCCTAGGAGAGAAACAAAGATAAAGGATCTAGTGGGATATCTAAATCTAAGGGTAGATCTAGATCCCCGGGAAAAGGAATAAGGAAGTGTTGGAAATGGGGTAAAGTTGGGAACTATAAAATGGATTGCATATCTAAGAATGTTGAGAAATCAAAAGGATATGAGGATACCCCTTCCATAGAGGAAAATACCTCCTTAGAAGAAGGAGGGTATGTGTACCTAGATTTCATGTGTAATCATTTAGAAAGTGATATATGGTTGATTGACTTAGGTGCGTCATGTCATATCACCCCTCATAGGTAGTGGTTCCATGAATATAAAAATTACAACAAAGGATATGTGTACTTAAGAGATGATTCACCAGCTAGTATCTTTGGGTGTGGTATATTCAAGCCGAAATTCAAGGAAGGAAGGATTAGAACTCTTCCTAGAGTTCTAGACATTCCAAATCTAGTGAGAAACTTGATATCTATTGGAAACATGGATGTTGCAAGTGTAAAAGTTGTGTGTGGAGATGGTCGTTGTAAAATGGTTCAAGTTTCTATGGTATTTATGAGGGGAGTTTGGTATGGAACTTTGTACAAAGTAGTGGTAAGCACCATCATTTATGAATGTAATATTTATGTTGTTCACGAGGAAGGAGGTAAATATAAAAAAACCCTAATTGCATCAGGAGGAAAGACAATGCCATGGCATCAAATATTGGGGTATATAATATAAAAGGGTCTTCAAGCATTTCAAGGTAAAGGTATGGTTGAAGGTATGACTGATTGCACTATGGAATTTGATTTCTAATAACATTGCATATATGTAAAACATAATCAAGTAATATTTGCATCCAGTGCTACAAGAGAAAAGGGAATTTTAGGGTTAATACACAGTGATGTGTTTAGACTTGTGTGTGTTCCATCACTAGGAAATTTTGTGTAGTATGTTTCATTTATTGATGATTTCTCAAAAAACATGCAGATTTATTTACTTAAAAGTATATATGAAGTATTTTCTAAGTTTAAAGAATTTATGGCTCTTTTAGATAATTAGTCACAAATGAAAATAAAGGTTTTGAGGGCAGATAATGGTCGAGATTTCTTTGGGAATTAATTCAAGGATTTCTCAAGAAGCGTGGTATAGTAAGGAATAATAATACTCAACACACGCCTAAAAATAATGGATTTTTTTAAAGGATGAATAGGATGTTGATGGAAAAAAACGATCATGCTAAGTAGTGTCGAGATAGGAAAAACAAAATGGGCAGAGGTGGTGGAGACAACATGTTACTTGGTAAATTGATCACCTACATTAGCATTGGTTGGAAAAACTCCACAAAATGTATGTATTGACCTAAGAAAACCTCTATTGAGCATCTAAAAGTTTCTGGTTGTGATGCTTTTGTACATGTTACAAAGGAGAAAAGGAGCAAGTTGGATAGCAAGGCTAAAAATGTATCTTTATTGGCTATAAATATGGTATGAAAGGCGTTGATGTATTTATAACTTCAAAATGTATTCACTTGTGTGTCTTATGTATTGTACCCTGATGTTCCCATCGGGAGTATCCATAATGTAATTAAGTTATTTCATACCCCGATGTTCCTATCGGGAGAATCAATAATGTAATCAAATCATGTAAATTCATATAAGGTAACCCTCCTTATTGTTCTAGGGTTAAAGTCACCACAGTTGTGGGGCACTAGGGTTGTTAGACTCTCCTAGAGAAGTCGGAATTGGTGAATTAATGTCAAGTCAAAAACTAGTATAAATAGACAGTGAGCCTCTCTATTTATCATATAGTCACTAGCACTCATTCTAGCACATAACTGAGAGAGAGAAGAAGTTGGGACAAGAGAGAGAGAGACAACTGATGTCGAGAGATCATCTTTGTATCTTTGGGTTTTACATTTGGTGCTCATTCTATCTCTAAGGAAGTTGTGAGGTTTTCTCCTTTATGGTTTCTCTAAGGAAAATATGTGTGTTCATTCTCTCTTGTGATTTAATTTTGTGCTTGTTATTCTCTGAGATAAGATAATAAGGTCATATAGCTTAAATGATAAAAATCAAACATGGTATCAGAGCTAACCTGAGAAGAAGACACTGTGCAGCTACTGAAGCTAGGGATTCCTACTTTTTGGACCTCTCTCTCCATAGATTATAAGCAAAGGGAGGCTAAGCTGACTCTCCTATCTAGGGTGCATTTTTCTATCGAAGCAGAATCTGGTTCTGATCATTTTGATATTTTGACCCGACACTGTTGTGGGAAATTAGGGATTTCCAAAAAAGTGAATTTTTTTAGTGAGCCCAGGCTAGGATTGATCTCCTCCCCAAAATAGAAGTTTAGATATCAAAATCAAAGCTTTTGGTTGGGTAGAACTCTGGGAAAGTAAAACCCTAATTTGCTCCTGAACCAAAAATCCAACACCAGATCTAGTTCGGACATCTTAAACTCATAAGATATAAATATTTTATATTTCCATTTGAGGTTCTCTATTAATATGTCTCATCATACCAATATTCATGGAAATATTGAGGGAGCTGGCAACTTCTGAGCTTGGAAGTATAGGATCTCCCTGGTCCTGGAAGAAAATTAATTGGACTCCTACATAAATGGAGAGGTTCCAGTTCCAGAGGGATATGAGGCTAAGGACTTACGCAAAAGGAAATTGGTTATGGATAAGAGGATTATTTCTAATTCAATTAAAGATCACCTCATACCTCAAGTGTCCTCCCTAAAGACACCTAAATATATGTTTGATGCCCTGACCAAGTTATTTGAAGGGAATAACATAAATCGAAAGGTGAATCTGAGAAATAAATTAAAGAATGTAAAGATTTAGAATGCGTAGACTATACAGTCTTAATTTACAAGGGTCTCTCAGATCAAGGAATATCTTGAAGCAGTAGATGAAGAGGTAGAGAATGCAGAAATTGTGATGACCACCTTGAATGGTCTCCCTAGAGCATGGGACTCTTTCATTCAAGGGATCTATACTAGAAATATGCTAGTCAAGTTTAGCAGACTATGGGAATAATTCTCAGGAGAAGAAGCTCAAATTTTAGCTTGAGAGAAAAGATGGGAAGTGAAGATCAAGCTCTCACAGTACAATACAAGAAAAGAAGAACATACTACCACAAAGGTAAGCACACTCGCGAGAGAAATAACCCTAGAAAATATAACAAAGATTTATCTAAGTTCATATGCTTTACATGTGATGAAATAGGACAATTTGCAAGATATTTTCCTAGAAACAAAGATAAATCTCACAAGAGGAAGGGAAACAAGAAAACACATCATGCTCATGATGCAAAGGATGATGAGCCTTCCAAGAAGAGAATAAAACAAGACAAAAATGATTCTTCAAGTGAAGAAGAATATGTTTTTATGTCTGCCCTCATGAGAACTATCATACATGGAGGTAATGATCAGCTTGTTGATAGTGGGGCTTCCAAACACATGAAGGGATTCAAGGAATCCTTTGTGAAACTATCTGAACATGAATCACCCCACAAGGTGAAACTTAGGGATGACTACCAGTATACTATAAAAGGTGGTGGTGAATCCTGTAGACACTGAGAGGGGGGGTGAATCAGTGTGCAGCCAGTTTTAACCTTTCCACAGTTTATCAGGGTTAGCTACCAATTCATCAATTCATTACTCTATCATAAACATTTCATAAACATCTTCCAGATCATCATTCATAAATCAAAAGCAGTTAAACCATCAAGAGCCATAACACAAAAGAACACCACATCATATGAATTTGTAATATTTTTATATTATTTGTCCGGCTACAACCGTTAGGCGAAATCAGCACCTACTGATAAATAGAGCACCTACTCTGGATCCAGGACCCTGTCTGGTTTTCTTAGACCCTGCTAAGAAGGGTTTGAGGTATCCTAACCTCAAAAGCAAGACAAGCTTGCATTTATAATCAAAGCTTACTGTTACATCAACTCATCTATTTCTTCAATCTGTTCTGCCTCTGCTCAACACTCTCATCAATACTACTGCAACACACTTCTCAATCTTTGCTGTTCATCAACACATGCTCTTCAATACTGCTAAGTCATTAAAGCCTGCTAAATACGCTGTTGCTGCAATACTAATACAGGTGACACTTCTGAAGGATGTCACCATCATCATCATAAAATATCAAGGCAAGGTCATGGCTTTGCATTACTGTAGTTATACACTGCATGAGTCACAATGCTGACCTGTATATAGCATCATATCAACATCATGCCACTATATCTGTAACTATATGTATTGGATCTTTAACTTGCACATCAAACTCATGTAATTGCTGTAGTGGATGATTACTGTGTGAATACCAACATACTGTTCAGACTATAGAAGGCTTAGACTTTTGGTGGAGGGCAGCCAATATCCAACCTGGAAACACCCACAAAATCAAACTTGTTAAGGACTATGTAAACCTTGTCACAAACTCGGATCACTGCTGCTTCAATTTAGGACTGCTCCTCCACTGGTCTGCTGCAAACTCTGCATGGTCTGGGCTGTATTGATCTATTGTAGAAGACCTTACTCTAAAACATGTCACTGCCTTGTCATCAATTCATTCATAGTCTTATCATCATGTTAGATTGCTTAGAACAAGCTGCCAACATTATCAACTGTATTGGCTGAAGATACATATGCCACCCTTACACTTTCACAGTCAAGTTTCTCACATTCAGGCATATACTTTTCAAGGGAGACCGTCAAGTCTTCTATGTGCTGTCAAGACACTCATGCATCTAAAATTACCATTTCACAAGTAATCATACATACCAGAAGTGAACAATGTATCAATATCCTTGTGTTGTGTATTTGCCGAGGAGAAGTCCACAGTTTGCTGGTTCATTTGCTAGGCTGATTCATTATCAAGAAGTGCACTGCTTCACTGCTGTTGTAGATGACTTCAAACTTGAGACTGAGGCAAAACCAAATTTAGACTGTATATATGCTTTGAAAAACTGGGAACTGTTTATATGCTAAAGATGATTCAATTCGGGACTGTGCACTGGGCATGTGACTCTTCAAAAACTTTGTAACTGTGTCTTGAATACATTTTTCTAACCTCCAAGGTTGAGATGTCCTTCATAGCAAATATGAAGCATGGTTCAAGAATGTATAGGCTCTTGAAATATTCACAAGTTTGGCTGTAAATATTTCACACAAACCTTCACTGGATAAGCATTGAAATCAGAAATCTGTACCAAATTCTTCATAAGATTTACACCCACATCTTTACAGTTTACAGCATCAAATTTTCACAAGGGTTTGCACAAATTCCTTCACAAGGTCTACAATATGAATTCTCCACAAATTTTTCTCTTCACAAAGCTTGAATCATCATCTCCTTACAAGTCTTTAGTGCCAAAATCAGAACTTTGGCTGTTCCCTTGAGTAACCCAAGGTTAGAGTTGAGAGAATTTCATCATATGAACAGGACAGACCTTTCATTCCAAAAAGAACCTTCACATAACTGTGTATATTTCTGCTGTCAAGCACAGGGTCTGATGGATGGTTTCTTTGTATGCTTTGGACCGTCTTCCTTCGTTTCAAACTATCTCCTTAACATAGTTCTTGCTAGGCCTCAACTTCCTTTTTAATGCTACTGTGTACTGCAGGAGCTGTAACTTTTGTTGCAATGTAGCAAATCATCAAATCCAGAAGATCTCAACAAGAATACATATTCTTGTGGCCACCTTGCAAGTATGCTTTCCTTGAGAGTAGCAATTATAGCAGCCGGTGCATATTTGTGAGGGCCAATGTACATCTGCTTCTTCAATAAAAACCTTTCAAGAAACCGACCCAGATTCCAAGAAGAATCCTGATGAGCACTTCAACAGCATTTTAAAATCCTCTGTAAATTCCTCAGAAATCTGTCGGATCGCAGGTTCTTGGGAAATAACCAAATTCGAGTGCAGGAAGTTCAAGAATAACAATAACTATTCGCGACTGGGAATTTAAACGTTATTTACGCTAAATATTGGTACAATTGAAACAATCGATCCAGAACCTAGGACAGATCGTGGTTTGCGGGGATGAAGCTCTAAAGACCGAACCCTTTCCTCTTATTCTTTTCACAGTCAAGCTTAGCAATCTTTTTCTCCTTTTCAATTCATAAAAACCAAAATAAAATTGCTACGAATTGCTTTTATTCTTCAACTGAAATTTTCAGTCTGCTTCATATGTCCTCACTGCTGCTCCTTTACTACCTTTAAAATAATATCAGAGCTTTCCACGGAATACACACAGCAAATTCTTTCCTCAGCAAAAAAAATCAGAGCAAAAATTTATTCCCACGAACTCTCTTCCACAGACAAGCTTAGCAGCTACTTCTCCTTACGCTTCATTGGATGCCCACGAAAATTTCCACGCTATTTCAAAAAAAATCCATGCATACTCCACAATTTTCACACCATAAATATGTCTTTACTACCAATTAAAATCGTAGATCTCACCTTATAAAATCATGCCCAGCGAACTCATTTCCACGCTGAAAAGAAATTTTCTGCTACTACCGAACCTTCTTCAAAATTGCAGACTTAGCCACACTTTTTCTTCCTTTCGATGGTTTGAGCTTAGGATTTTAAATACACCTCTAAGGTGATCATTATCCATAAAGTAAGGAATGTTTACTTTTGTATTTTAATTTTTAATTATTATTTATTTTAAAAACACCCCTTTTGTTTTAAAAGTCACCTTACCCCATTTGTAATGTCATGATGTTAAAAAAAAACTTTCTTTAAACCACATGGGGACACCTTAATAAAGTTATTATTATTATCTTTTTCATTGGGCTGACTATTTTAAACTTCAAGATCACCAAAGCCATCATCCAACTTGCGGGAATGGGTGCAAGTGTCCCACACATATCTTTGTAGCTTCATCTTCAACAAATGACCACATAATGGGTCATTTGTGCCTAGCATGGACCCAATCAATTAAGACGACTTCCTGAAAAGAGGGTTAGTCACTTACATCCATAAGAATACCATCAAGGAGACAATATTCACCATGTCTTCTTCAAAAATACCCATGGACTCCATCTCCATCATTATAAGTTGACCCATATATCATCAACAACCTCCAGCGCTTATGGCAGAGAAGAAATAATGGAAGGATGCTATGATTGAGGAGTATCAGTCGATCATGAAGAATGATGTCTGGGATGTTGTTTCGAGATCAGAGGGGAAGTCTGTTGTGACTTCCAAGTGGATCTAGAAGATCAAGCATGTTACAAATTAGTAGCATAGATAAATATAAAGCAATATTTGTGGCTCGTGGATTTTCCCAGAAAGAAGGAATAGATTATGAAGAGACTTTTTCTCCTGCAGCTAGATACACTTCCATCAGATTAGTACTTGATTTGGCTGTAGTAATGAAATGGAAGGTACACCAAATGGATGTCAAGACTACTTTCTTGAATGGTGTAGTATAAGAGGAAGTTTATGTGGAGTAGCCACTCAATTTTGAGATACATCATAGGGATACTCATGTGTGTAAATTGAAGAAATCCTTGTATAGTTTAAAATAGGAACCCAGGACATGGTATGATAGAATTGACAACTTTCTGACTAGTTTGGGCTTTACCAAGAGTAAATCAGATTCCAACCTTTATTACAAGGTTGAAGAAGGGAACCCAGTGATGCTCCTATTATATGTAGATGACCTATTTCTAATAGGTGTATATGGGTTGATTGCAGACACAAAGAGGAAGCTGGCTACTGAGTTCAAGATGAAGGACTTGGGGATGATGCATTACTTTCTAGGCATGGAGGTGTGGCAGAATGCAGATGGAATCTACATGGGACAAGGAAAGTATGTATTAGATATCCTGAAGATGTTCAGGATGATGGAATGAATGACCATGACCACACCTATAGCATCTAATATGAATCTATTGAGTGACGCTTCATCATTGTTGATCGATGGTACGATGTATAGTTAGATGATTGGGTCCTTGATGTACCTCACAAATACGAGACCAAACATTTTCTTTGCTGTGAACACATTGATCCAATTCCTGATAGATCTGAGACATGTTCACCTAATTGTTGCAAAGCATATTCTGAGGTACGTGAAGGGTATATTTTATTATGGGCTCAAGTATGAGGTGAATCGGAAGATTAAACTGTTCAGGTGTGATCTCTTGGTTTAGCAGGAAGTAATCATGTGTGGAACTGAGTACAACTAAAGCAGAGTATGTTGTAGCTTGTTCAGTTAGCTATGAGGAATTGTGCCTGAGGAAGCTACTATCTAATGTTTTTGATATCCAATTGGATGCTACTTGTATATATTGCCAGAACCAGAGTTGTGTGAAGTTTTCAGAGAACCCTGTGTTCCATGACAAGTTAAAGCATATCAAGATCAAATATCAATATATAAAGGATATGGTGCAGAGATGAGTAGTGAAATTAGAGTTTGAGATAGAATATGAAGAATCTAACTCAACGGAAGAAGTTGAATAATAATAAGAAGAATAACCTCATACCCCAGTTTTAGGAGACCATTTCAAGAAATAAGGAAACCAAAAAGGTATTTGTTGGGTGTTTTATTGTCTTAATGAATTCACCAAATATTTAATTATCCATCGAGGTTTGTAAACTTGGAGTTGTCACAAAATATATACTAAGGTAGAAGAGTATATAGGGTGTCATAGAGATATTCTAACAAATAAAAGATCAAAAGATATTTCAAAAATGAAAAAATGAGTCAAACTTCACAAATCCAACTACTAAGTTAATTAGACTTTCAATAGATGAGAGCAGTATTAATCTATACTAATCTACTCTATAAATTATAACATGAAAGATATATCTAATACTAATCTAAGAAACATGACTTGATCTAGGAATTAGAAAGGCTATAAACAAATTCAGAACTCTAACTATATGGAAACAAGAGACTATATTATATAAGGAAAAATTATAGCTACTTAATATATTTAATAAATCGAATAAGTAAACTATACATTCATTTAATAAATACACAATAATTAATCTAAATTATCTAGTTCCATTCTCCTTGAGGATTTTGAGGATATGAGTTCAATGTGACAGGAACTGGAGAAGGTGTATCAAAATGACTTTCGAAGGAAATCAGAAAACTAAATGGAATTAAGTCTAATTTCACTAATACAATAGCTGTAAACAAAAGAGTGTCCAGTTACAAGTGATAGTAAACATTGTGACTTATTCTCTATCCATAAGAAAAATGACTTTAGTTAAAAAGTTATTATTAACAACTGATCTATTAATCAAGAAACAAGACTGTTTTAATGATTACTTTGAAGTTGGAAGAATACTACTCTACATAGGTAAAACATGAAATAAATTTAAAGAAATAAATATAATCTAGAAGCAAGTAGAAAACTTAATAAAGATATTTTATTTCTGAATCAAATCCTATTCTATGGACACATTTAGTAACTACAAAATAAGAAGAACAAATCCTATGCTAGGATCATGATCAAATCATGAAGAACTAATGTACTTTTTAGAGAGTAAAATTAACAAGTCTAATTATAAAATCAATCTGAGTTAGAATTAGGTATATTAAACGAGGAATGCAATTGACAAGTTCTAAATCAGTAACCGATTAAGAAATCAAAGACAAAAGAAACACAACTCATAAACAAACTAAAGCAAAAAGGAATGAAAGCTAAGAATCATTACAAAGCTTAATGGATACTTTATGTGATTTGGAATAAGGTCCTAATTATATATGACTTATTATGACTTATTGATTGACTACAGAAACTAACACAACTTGAAAACTATGAAAACTGAGCTCTAAACATGTATAAAACAAAACAGGAAATATGAAAGTTTGAACGATGGTCCAAATGACAGTATAGAACGATAGTCTGAATGACAGTCTAGATGGAAAAAAACAATGTAAATTGTGAAACAAAGAACCTAAATGATATTGACGAGCTGGTTTGTGCATATGAGGTTATAATCAATGAAAAGATAGTAACTGAGCTATTTGTCCATTGAAATAAGAAAAGAACAACTATACTAAACTATGTCTAAAGGGAGAATTTATTTCGTATTTTATAATAAAACAAATTAAGAGATAGATGCAATTAATCTATAGCTACAGAAGCATCAACAGAATTGAACCTAACTATGAACTAAGCCTAAAACATTAAACTGATTAAACTCTGGCTAATTGCAAATATGAAATTGGATAACAAACTGAAAGAAAGACTCTAAATAACTATGCATGAACGGTCACTTTCAATCCTGGAAATATAAACTATTTTAACAATACTCACATAAATTAAATTAACAACAAACAACACATGTTACAGATGACAAAGTAACCTCAACTTATAGGAAATAAAATTACATACATAAACTAGAAATGAAAACTACTTGTATGAAAAAAGGGAATAATGGAAATACACAAATGGAGACCTCTAGTTGTTAAGGGTCCCTTCTCAGCAATCAATGGTGGTGCTTAGATCAATAAATCACTCACAAAAAAAAACATAAATTCATAGCTGAAAATAGAATTTGTATTAAACTAAGATAGAGTTTACAGCGTTTCTATCCAACGATGAAGAGTACTAGCTAACTTTTGATTCTCATCCAGCGATGAACTTTATAGTTTTGCAATGGAGAGGAGCAGATCAACCCTTTCAGTGGTCGACCAATCTGAATATAGATAGTATTAAATACTAAACAAATGATTACATAAATGTTCATGACAACACACAGGACATTCTCCTCAATTCGTGGCATCATTCGCGCAACTATGGTGTTGATCTTTGATGACGTGGGAAAAAAGCATGGTGTCGGGCTAAGAGGATAGGATATTAAGTCTTCTAGAGAAAGGGGTATCACACCAGGAGGATGTGTGTCCAACATAATGATAAAACCATTATGTACTTTTAACTCTCATGAATATTCCAACTAACAGAGTCACGGGTTGATCAAAGGGCTATATGATGAGCTGGATCCAACTATGAATTTTTGGCATGAATGCATGTCCAAGTGGAGGTTCGTTTGGAAATCAAATCCTACAAAACAAACCTTTATATCATGCATGTTTACAAATATCACATAATTGTCAATAAACCATGAAATAATGAAATTTATTCTAAACTTGTATAATATTCAAATATATGCATACCCGTGTTTAATTGATAATATGAATGGAAACAAATATGCCAAAAAGTGACAAAATTTAATGTCAAAAGAGGAAATAATCAATAAAAAATGATGAAAAAATCTTGATCAACACTCCCCCAAACCAGAGAGATGCCAGGTCCCATTGAGGAAAAACCAAAAGGAAGTTAGGAATAAGGTTGAGCTATGTTAGCGACTGCCTTCGACTTAGCAGAGGAAACAATAGATTTGAATCTCAACTTCCTAGATTGTTCCTTCAGAAATTTGTTCCTCTCCTACCGAGAGTCACGCGAAGAAGTTATGGCCTTATTGAGCTCTTCCACAGTCTTAACTTGAAGGTGCAGTTCCTTGTTTTCCTGATGAATATCAGCAATCATCTTGACATATATTTAATTTTGGCTTGTCGATTGTGCTAATTATTGAGTCAGTTGATCTATTGTCTACTGGTTTGGATTAAATGGCTTTGCATGGCACTTGTAATATTGAGGATGACTGAGTTCTCTAGATGGTGTTTCAAGGTCGATAGAAGGGACTTGATCCTCAGGAATCATGCCTTGAGTAGATGGAGAAGTGGGCTCAAAAGTAGAGGCTTTGAAAAACTCGACTGAGATGCTATCTAGTGTAAACAGGAGCGATTCAGAAACGGGTTCATTCACCTCAACCACACTATTTTTATGATCAGGTTCAGGGGTAGGATGAGCTATGGTGTGAGCGAGATTCACCTTCTTGTTCTTAGTTTGAATATGTAGAAAATATAGAAATTCAGTGGCCATAGGGTTGACAGAGGTGGGCGAATGGTCATGCAAACTCGCTTCTAAAGTATCTTCATCAATATGCACTACTTTATCGCGTTTCTTTTATTTGGGAGGGGTTTGACTGGGTCCATGGTCATGAGTGTGTGGAGGGCACTTTTGAAGATTTAAATGAGGGTTCAAGACTTTAAACACAATTTTTTCCTAGGTCTGGTTGCACGATCAAGAGATCGATATGACTATGGTGATACATACTACCCATAGGATCGACCGTATTTTTCCTGACTTGGTTCAACATCTTTTCTAAGCTCTTAAGGAAATAGAGTGGAAAATTAAGGAACTGCTGATTGGAAAAATGTGCCAATAATCGGAAATGGAACGCTTTAAACACAATGAACTTACCTTTTCAAACTATGAGGCGAATGATAATGGCCAAAGGATTAAGGTATTTCGACTTGAACCATTCTATGCAAAACCCTTTCATACCCACAACATGATGATATTCCGGCTAGAGAGCAACATCATGGGATGATCGAGGAAGAAACATATGTTTGTGCCAATGGTACCTTCTCTTGAGAGCTTGGTAGCGACTGCAATGGTCTACTCGGTCACTGGAAAGGTGAGGCATCCAACCCTAGCCACCTTACCATCAAACCCTTTTATGAATAATAGTGAAATATCCTCATCGTATCCCTGTAAAAGGTGGAGGAATGGGCTCCACCCCACTCCAAAAAAGATCTCCCGGCATTCTTGGAACTCTGAAATCCAAAATGAGTCCTTATAACTCTCAAGCTCGAGGTGATTAGGCATTGTTTAAGAAAGGGAAGAAGTGTAGGGGATTGCAGAGAATACAAAGGAATGGCATCTAGATGGCTTCATGAAGATGAAGGTAAGTAAGGATGATGGTAAGGATCATGAGTTTAAAATGCAATCCATTTAGGCATCTGAACGATCGTGAGATCATGGTTTCTCACACTTGAGAAATCACGCTATGGTTTAGTACTTTGAATCGTGTGCCCTAATAATTATTTCACATCATTATGAATGATTCAAACATGTCCAAAGTAAACTTTGGAAAGGTTGAATGAATTATTTATTACGAAATTTATAAAATGCTTTTAAAAACCATAATGACCTTAATTAATAAAATGATAGAACAATTATCGATTTCTGCATTTGACTTGATGAGAGGGTAAGGGTAAGAATGGTAAAAAAGATCCCAAAATCATATCATATTACAACATGGGGTTAAACAATTCGTTGGATTAGGTCGAGGTGAATCCTAATGAAATCATAATATTTTATGAGCATAAGAATGAGATCTAATAGTCATGGGTATGGTTTAGTATATAAAACTCTTTTCCCATATTTAAAACTTAAAAAAATTAACACCTTGACATATTTAGCCATGCTTCTACAATGTTACAGTTCATTCAAATCATCATTTGGAATTCCATTCGGACCAACATTCGACCCTTCCTATGATCTTCCATATGGACCCTATGTACAAAATGTGCTTTGCTAGATCTCATTGCTGCTAATTATGTAGTAAATTTTTCTGGGCTACGAGCACACAACATGATGATGTAAACCAGATTTATTAAACCTTAGTTATGCTCTTCTTTATTCATCGAAGATTAGAACAATCTTTCGCTACTTGCATTATCTTGAAAACATCTATAATTTTTCAGAGATAATCTAATCTTTTTTATAAATAATCAGAAAGTAAAGACAGTTCTAATCATCCCCCAAACTAAAAATATGGCGTGTCCTCAAGCCATCAAAGAAAAACTAATTGATTTCAAAATAGTTTAACAAATAATTCTAAAATGTTGTTATCATTTTCATAAGAAACAAAAATACTAACTAGTAAATGGAGATGATTCAGATATGTACATTCATAAAAAATAACAGTGCTTAGAAAGACCATATGAATAATGGTAGTATAACTGGTAGGAAAAATTCCATAGGAAAAACCAGTCATCTTGGACTCATTTTAAATATATCTCGTCATCCGAAGAATATAGAGAAAGTTCACCTATGATTTTGTGAGATTACCATAGTTATGGGTCCCATTTCTAGGATAATCATATCCTAGGTATTATTTGAATTAGATGACAGGGTCCAATCCCAACTTACAACCATTCTCTAATGACAGTATAAATATTTGGCTTAAATATGTGTTTTCTATACTCAGGTTTTTTCATATGAGTCATGTACATAGTAATGCATTAACCAGATCTCCTTTACCTGATATTGTCTTGCTACCAGTAGGCCTGTTTAGTACCCCAATGGGTTTATCTCAGTACCATGCAAGCATAGCCCCGCTCCCAACGAGCATGTTCAATACCCCAATGGGTTTACTTGCATTTACCGAGCTTCCTTGTTTAAGATGTTACTTAGAATGGACCCACTTCCAATGAGCCTATTCAGTACCTCAGTGGTTTTACTTCGTATAATGATTTTAGTATATGGAATATGGTTGGTACTAGAGTGTGTTAAGCATGCTAAACAAATAATTCAAATTTAGAGTGAACCTTATGAGCAATTTTATTATTATTATTATTATTATAATAGCCTGAATTATGGATCATGTCAAAAAAGAATAACTTAAAGTTGTTCTTTGACCTCAACCTATATTCTTCATAAAAGATCAATAATGTTCACCACAAGTATAAATTTCACTTAATATTGGGTTACCTCCAAAAAATTCTTAAGAGACAAGTGTTGATAATGAGTTTAGGATGAACTAGTAGTCCATAGGTGTAAGATAGAACTTTTAAAACCACGATGATTAGAGTAGGTCTTAAGCAACTGTTCTAATGATAAATCAGAAATGTGCATGTCTAAATCAAATACCATAAAAGCATAAGGAATCATAAAAGAAAGTGGGTAGGAATAATAAAATAACACTTTAACTTTCATTATAAATTTTAGTTTGGAATAAAAGAAAAGGAGTTAGGATGTATTAGGAGTTCTTAGAGCACTTCCCTTTCCAGGTGATATTTCATGAGTTGATTATAAAGATAAAGTTCTTATAATAAAACTACAAAACCACTTGTTATATGATTCAAATTTATTCCCAACAAAAACACATGTACAGAGGAAAAAGTCATATAAAATTTATCAAAATTTAGGCAAGGGGAAAGAGTCTTCCTATTTTATTTGTCAAAGATCCATAAGCTGATTATAAAACTGAATTCCTTGTATAAATGTAGTCATCTTGTTTAGAAATGAATTTTATTTATTTGAAGAAACAAAGATATATTTACATATATACATGAAGACAACCCAAAATAATTTAAGAATCGGGAGGAGGAGGAATAACTTCCTCTTCAACCAACTCCATCTCCTTTTGTTGTAAGACATTGTGCACACAATATTGTTTAAATATTGCTTGATGGTAAAGTCTAAGTCTATGTCCATTCATGACAAATAAATTTTGCGAACCATCAATTGTCTTAATTTCTACTGACCCATTATTGAATGCTGTAACTACCTCATATGGACCCATCCAACGGGTAGTTAATTTTCCTTTGAAAGTTTTATACCTTGAGTCAAATAGTAATTCCCAATCCTCAGTGTTAAACTGATTTTGTTTAATAAATTTATCATGTCATTTGTTTCATTTATTTTGTATTAACATTGTTATTTGGAGTGCATCTTGTCTAATCTCATCTAAGTCATTAATCTGTAAAACCCGTTGTTTCTGTGCCTCTTCCAAATGCATGCCTAATTGTACAGCCATATGAAAAGTCCTAACTTGGAATTCAATAGGTAAAAGTACTTGTTTCCCATATACTAGCTCACAGGGTTTATGTCCAGTAGTGTTTCTCTGAGTTATTCTATAGGATCACAAGGCCTCTGGGAGTCTATCTTCTCAGTCCTTATGATGTAGTTGAATGGTTTTGTTTAAGATAGCTTCCAATACCTTATAGGTTGACTTTACCTGGCCATTATCTTGTGGGTGGTAATGTGAGGACTTGCAATTTCAGATGCCATACTTCATGGTAAGTTCTTTTGGAAATTTGGAAGTGAATTGAGAACCTTGGCCAGTGACAATCTCCCTAGGAACACCAAACTAAGTGAATACTTTTTCATATATAAATTCTACCACTGATTTCTCTGTGGCTCAAAACAATGCTTTAGATTCTACCCATTTGGTGATGTAGTCCATGCAAACCAGGATATACTTATTTTTACAGGGACATGGGAGAAATCGGTCGTACAAAATCAAGAGCCCCTTTCTCAAAAGGCTCAATCATGACATGAGGCTGTAAGGGCATCTTCTCAGATGACATAGGTCTACCCATTCTTTGGCAGCTGTCACATATTCTAACATACCTGACATCATCCTTAAAAATGTTTGGCTAGTAATACCCATAATGCAACACTTTTTATGATGTTCGTTTGTCATAAAAATGTCTGCAACATGACCCATCATGGCATGCATGGAGGATTTTTGTCATCTTGTCCTCTCGTATGCATCATATGATAATAAGATCTAGGCCGGTATGAAAAAGGTCATTATGAACCCAATAGTAGTTAGAACTCCGGACTATAATTTGATTTTTTTCGTGTGGGGACAAGTGGTTTGGTAACTTCCAAGATGCTAAATAGTTAGCGATGTCTACAAACCAAGGAGTTTGAACAGACACAACAAATAGATGTTCATCAAGGAAAGTATCATCAACGCATTTAGCATCGTCATCATGTTGGATATGAGAGAGTAAATCTGCTACTAAATTCTCTCTACCAGGTCAATCAACGACAACAATATTAAAATCTTGTAATAGAAGAAGCCATTAGGTCACCCTACTATTGGTAATTGGTTTATTCATTAAGAATATGATGGAAGAGTGGTCCATATGCACAAAAACTGTTAGATTTTTAACATTAAGCTAGCATTATATTAGTATCTTTAACTGAGAGAATAACAAGCACAACAAACAAACACAAGAGACAATGAACATAGTGTTTTTCCTCGGGGAAACCATAAATGGAGAAAACCCTGCAACTTCCTTAGAGATAGAATCGACACCAAAAGTAAAACCCCAAAACAGTAAGATGATCTCTCGATAGCAGTAGACTCTTTCTTTCTAGCCCCAACAACTTCTTCTCCCTTAGCTATGTGCTACAATTGAGTGTGTGATAAATACAGAGACTCACTCTCTATTTATACTAATTCTTGACTTGACATTTACTCACTAGGTGATTCTAACAACCCTAGGGCCCTAGAACTGCGGGGACTTTAACCCTTGAACAATAGGAGGGTTACCCACATTGACTTGACATGACCTGTTTACATTATAGAAACTCCTGATCAAAACATAGGAGCATGACATGACTCAATTACATTACAAACACTTCCTGGAATAAACATCAGGGTACAATACATAAGAAATACAAGTTAATACATTCCAAAGTTACAATTACATCAACAAAAACTTCATATCATGTAATGTAATGGAGAAATTTGTTGATAGCATAGACTACTGCCAGGAAATATTTTTCAGTAACAACGTTATTCAGTTCGGCATGGGTCAATTTTTTTCTAAAAAAGTAGATGGCATAAGATACTTGGCCTTCCTTTTGACCTAGGACCCCTCCTATGGCCATGTTAGAAGAATCAGTGGATATATGGAAGGGAATGGAGAAATCAAGACCCCTAAGTACCAATGCTAGTAATAACTTAACCTTTAATACCTTAAAATCACTTTGACAGGATTTAGCCCATTGGAATTCTACATCCTTCGTAAGAAGCTTAAACATCGGTGCAACTATTTTATTAAAATTTTCAATAAAACATCGATAGTAGAATACATGGCCAAGAAATCTCCTTACCTCCTTTTGAGTTTTTGGAGAGGGAAGATTAATGATTAATTCTATTTTCGAAGGGTCTACCTTGATCCCTTATGAAGAGACATGATGCCCCAAGACTATACCTTCTATTAATAACATTTTACACTTTTCATGGCTAAGGGCTAGGTTTGTCTTTTGAAATCGGATTAGGACCTTCTCAAGATTATCAAGAGCCTCCTGAAAGGTATTACCATAGGCCGTAAAATAATCCATGTACACGTCTACTCAGTCATGTATAATACCATAAAAAATTCCTAAGAGTGCACGCTGAAAAGTGGTAGGTTCATTACATAGGCTGAATGGAAAAAATCTATAGGAATATGTCCCCCACAAGCAATTAAAAGTAGTCTTATCCTGGGCCTCATGTGCTATCAATATCTGATTGTATCCACTCTACCCGTCGATAAAATAAAAGTATTGTTTACCGGATATGGTATCTAGCACTTGGTCGATAAAGGGAAAGCGAAAAAAATATTTAAGTGTAACCTTATTAATTTCTTAGAAGTCAACACAAATATTCCATTTTCCTGTGGCTTTCTTTGGGACTATCGCTAGAGGAGACACCCATTTACTCTCTAAAATTAGGTAGATGAAACTGACATTCAGAACTTTTTGCAATTCCTCTTTAACTTTATCTTTCAAAGAAGGATTCATCCTCCTATGAGGCTGTCTTATAGGGGATATAATCACATCCATGTAAATATGGTGAATACAAGTGTCAAGGTGTATACCCTTCATATCATTGTACTCCCATGTGAATGCTCCGACTTGAATTATAAGAATCTTGAGCAATTTCTCTTGTTGGTTTTCACTTAACCCTGCATTTATGTGTAGATATTTTCCAGGGCCGACCTCACAAGGTATGGTATAATACCCTGTATGCTCCTCAATTGAAAAAACACATGGTGTATCCACAAATGTTGAGAGGGCCAAATTTTCTTGAAACTCATCTCCAAAAATTTGATCGAATTGAGCAAAAGACTGAGGGAAATTTATACAAGTTGTTGAAGAAATAAATTGGTTTAACACATTCTCAGTAGTCTGCTCCTGAAGTGTCTAGGAGTGGTCAGTAGAAAGGGAACGTTCTTCAAAATACTCATCCCCAAAAGAACAATCTAATGACCACAAGTTTTTAGTTATTGGTTGTGCTGGGAGGTATTAAACAAGTCTTTGCGTAGAAAACCCATTAGAAATGGTCATATCCCCATCCCTACATCCTATAAAGGAATTAGCAGTGGCTATCCATGGTATCCCTAGGATAATAGGATTTCCTTTAGAAGGTTCCTTTGATTCTACAACCATAAATTCAATGGGGTATTCCCTTGAAGCCACTGATACAATAGTATCATCCAACATTCCAGCAGGTTTTACAGTCGTATGGTCTGCTAGTTCTAGGATTGAAAGGGTAAGTCAGAGAAATTGTCCCAACTATAAAAATTCTAAAGTTGTTGTGGTCATCATATTAATAGAAGATCCTAGATTGATAAGTGTATTTTTGATGGAAATATTATTTACAATAACAATTACTACTGGGCTCCGTGGATTTGTATATTTTGCAATTCTAGACTGGTCTATCATACACTCAGACATCTCTCCTATAACATGAATTGTACGGGGGTCTTTCTATTTCTTACCTAGGTATTTGATACATAGTTCCTTTATTACTTTGCTGTAAATTGGTATATCCTTAAAATCCTGTAATAGAGGAATCTCAACAGAGACATTTTTTAGTTCATTTAAAATATCGTATTCGGGATGAATCACAGGTTTTTATATTGATAATCATTTTGGAAATGGAGGGTTTTTTCGTTCCTAAGTTGGTTCTTGATGAGGATGAGTATGAACTGGAATATTTGAAATATCCTCATCCTATAAAATGGCATAATTCATGACTTCATTGGTATATTCTTCCTCTTCATTCTCCTCAAGAATGACGATTGATGAGTTGGGTTTGTCATTCACAACTCTTCTAGATTATAATTGGATCTCATGCACAGGTACAGTTGAAATAAAATAGGATGGAAGAGTTTGAAACTCAATGATGTTGAGAGATTGAGTTGGTTTATTGTTTGGGATAGGTATCGGTTGTGCGGGTAATAATGTAGGTCGTGGGGGATTTGCATTCTAAAAATGATGAGGTTGTTGTGCATTAAGAGGAGTTGGAGGCACAAACCCAGTCAAAAATTGCTAAATATTGGGTGGGTTTTGAGGATAAGGATGATTAGGTACAGAGACAGGTGGTGACTATGGATATACTTGTCCCCTCCATCCCAATGGCCAATACTGATGTTGAGTAAAATTAGGAGGAGGAGGACACTGGGATGGCCAGTTCTGCCAACTTGAAGTGTTCCATTGTTGAGGTTGTTGGTAGGGATGATAATAAGGTGGGGGATGTGGTGAAAAATTCTGATATGTTGGTGGGTATCTAGGTTTCTAAGGAGTCCTCCTAGATGTTTCACCAATGTTCCCACTCTTATATATGGCCTGTAACCCAGGAAACGATGGGAAATTTTTTGGTGTATGATCATCTGTACAAATGTGACATGTAGGGATATTGTTTAATGGGAATTCCCGTTGGGGATGCTTATTATTACGTCTTGGAAATAAAATGCTCATTGTTGCGTGCTCTTCCTATTGCCTATTTTTGTCTTGTAAAGAATCTAGTTGAGAACCCAATTCTCCCAAAATATCAGTTTTGAATTTTTCCAATAGGTTTCCTAATTCTACCCTTTTGACTCCTCCAAACTAGAGATGTTCCCTTTTATATTTATATTGTAGAGCTATCAAAGATTTCTCCCAACTTCCCCCCTACTTCTAGAGTAATTTATACACATCTCACCGATTTGTGCAAAGGGTTTGTGAGAGATATCGCCAGATGCCATGATATTAAGGTTTTCTACCAGGTCTTCTAAGATCCCTTTAAGGAACAGTGTTCATACTACATCTTCTCGAAGGTCATTATATTTAGACTTGTGTAATGTATATCTAAAACTTTCAAGATAATCTTCTAAGCTCTCGTATTTGTGTTGCTGTATCTTGAAAATATAATTTTGAGAGTCTCTAGGTTTGCAATACTCTTGATATTTCTGCAAGAATGTGGTTTTCATATCTTCCCAAGTTATGATACTATACTCTCCTAATCCGATGAACCATCTTAAAGCATAATCTTTTAGTGTAGTAGGGAAAATTTTCATTTTGTGAGTATCTTGTAGATAGTTATAGCTTCTACAAAGAATGTCAAACTCGAACAAAAATGTGTCTAGGTCTTCATTACTTTTCCCATAGAAAGTAGGTAATGAGGAAGGAGGGATGTTTTTCATATTTACATCATGTGCAGTGTCTAGGATAGGAAACCCAAAGGCAGCCTCAGTTTGATTTTCTCCTTCTTCTCCATCATTTCTAACCTCTTCATGATCTTCAAATTCTCCCCGTCTATCCATGTAGATTCAGGTTTTAAAAAGAGTGTACCTAGGAGGTTCCTTCTGAGGTGATAATGAGGTGTCCCAACATTCTTCTTCAGGAGAGATCTTCCTCTGATAAGAGAAGTTTTCATCCGTGTATTGATTAGGTTCTACAGGGAGGGTAGGCTCTACTATAGATGTCTCAATATATGAAAAAATTGTATTTATTGAACAGCCAAAGAGAACTTTTACCTTAGTAGGATCAATGAAATTGGCGAAGTTCGGATCCCCTACTAGTGAAAAAGTTGTATCGTTAGATTTTTGCACTAGTGGAGGGTTGAGGGATTCCAATGGTTGTCCCTCATGAAATTATTCAAGAATGGGGTGTTTAGAACTTCATGCCAGGGTTTCTCTACCTTATTTGGCTCCTCCTTTAGGTTTCCAAGAAGAAATACTTCCTACATGTGTCTTCTTATACCTTTCCTCCGAGTTAGTAGTTGGGGTATTACACCCCGAATAAAGGTTAGAGGGAATTGTGACAAAGTTTTGAGAACTAGTTATAATGTATCTACCTTTTGAATCTCTAGGTATGTTCATGAAAAGATAAACTAAATGAAAACCTACAATACTTCTATTACTGGTGGATTTGGGGGATCCTATTATAACAAATGCATAGGTTCTTACCTCTCATCGTATCGCTCCCCCACCAGTGGGAGCCTATTACTAAAATACATAAAAGAATTCCAATGTACCTTACATAACTATAGAAATTCAGACCTACAGTAGATTAATTTCACCCACAACAATTAACAATTGATCATGCAAAATTATCAACAATGGAGACTGAATATGGAGCTGTA
>LPNX011212758.1:120042-207510 GCA_001517045.1 Pseudotsuga menziesii
CAGACTAGGCAAATAAGACAAAATAAATGAAATAATGTCTAAGTGGGTAAATACTATGGGTTGATTATTCTAACAAGAACAATGCCCCAACAATGGTGCCAAAATGTTGGGTGTTTTATTGTCTTAATTAATTCAACAAATATTTAATTATTGACCAGGGTTTGTAAACTTATAGGTTACACAAAATATATGTGAAGGTAGAAGAGTATATAGGGTGTCTTAGAGATATTCTAACAAAGAAAATATTGAAAGATATTTCAAAATGAAAAACCAAGTCAAACTTCAGAAATCTAGCTACTAAGTTAATTAGACTTTCAATAGATCAAAGCAGTATTAATCTATACTACTCTTCTCTATAAACAATAACAAGAAAGATATATCTAATACTAATCTAATAAACAAGACTTGATCTAGGAATTACAAAGGCTATAAATAAATTCAGAACTCTAACTATATGGAAAAGGAGATTATATTATCTAAGGAAAAATTATAGCTACTTAATATATTTAAGAATTAAAATAATTAAACTATACATTCATTTAACCAATACCAAATAGTTAATCTAAATTATCTAGTTCCATTCTCATTGAGGATTATGAGGATATCCGCTCAATGTGACAGTAACTGGAGAAGGTGTAAGTGCATATCCTTTCTGACATGGTGGCAGGCTGGGCCTCCCATGGTCAGATGTAAGTGCAGAGCCTTTCCGACATGGTGGAAAGCTGGGCCTCCCATGATCAGATGTGAGTGTTAATCCTTTCTGACATGGTGGTAAGATAGACCTCCCATCATCAGATGTAAGTGTTTATCCTTTATGAGATGATGAGGTCAGATGTGAGTGCCAGGCCTTTTTGACATGATGTGGTCATATGTGAGTATTGGATGATCCTTTCTAACATGATGAGGTCAGATGTGAGTGTTGGTCCTTTTTGACATGATGTGGTCATATGTGAGTGCTAGACGATCCTTTCTGACATGATGAGGTCAGATGTGAGTGCTGGGCCTTTTTGACATGATGAGGTTAGATGTGAGTGTTGGGCCTTTTTGACATGATGAGGTCAGCCGTGAGTGCTGGGAGTTCCATTCTGACATGGTGGTAGGCTGGGCCTCCCAGGGTCATATATAAGTGTTGGGCAGGCCTTTTCGACATGGTGATAGGATGGGCCTCCCATGGTCATATGTAAGTGATCAAGAAGAAGAAGACCTACATGGAGGCTAGGCCTACAACCAACATGAAAAAGGGTTGGCTCTGTAGAACTGCATGTGACGAGTAGATTTGAGAGATAGCACCATTTGTTCGAGATAGCAGAAAACGTGATGATCTAGACAAGATGATGATCCAGTGATGATGATTCAGACTTGATGATGGTGGACTTGGTGATGATCCAGTAATGATGATCCAGTGGCGACGACTTGTGCTGATGAATTATGTCGAGAGAATACCTTCCTAGTTAAGAGGGAGTGTTGATGTATTTATAACTTTGAAATGTATTCACTTGTATGTCTTATATATTGTACCTCGATGTTCCTATCGGGAATATCAGTAATTTAATAAAGTAATTTAATACCGTGATATTTCTATTGGGAGAATCAATAATGTAATCAAGTCATGTAAAGTCATAGAGGGTAAGCATCCTTATTGTTCAAGGGTCAAAGTCCCCGCAGTTTTGGGCCACTAGGGTTGTTAGACTCTCTTAGAGAATCTGGCCCTGGTGACTTAATGTCAAGCCAGAAACTAGTATAAATAGAGAGTGAGCCTCTCTATTTATCATATAGTCACTCACACTCAGTTGTAGTGCATAACTAAGAGAGAGAATAATTTGGGACAAGAGAGAGAGAGAGACAATTGCTATCGAGAGATCATATTTATATCATTGGGTTTTACTTTTGGTGCTCATTCTATCTCTAAGGAAGTTGTGGGGTTTTCTCCTTTATGGTTTCCCCAAGGAAAATATTTGTGTTCATTTTCTCTTGTGATTGATTGATGTGCTTTTTATTCTCTCAAATGAGATCCTAAGATCGTATATCTTAAATGATAAAAATATAACAAAAGGTTATAATATTTGGAATCATGTAACTAAGAATACTATTTGCAGTGAAGATGTTGTGTTTAGAGAGGTCGAAGAATTCCCCAGACATGAAGTGACTCCAATGGAAAAAGGAACCAGAGAAATTAGAGTTTGAGTTAGAAGATGAAGAATCTGACTCAATGGAAGAAGTTGAAGAATAAGAAGAAGAAGAACCTCATACCTTGGTTTTAGGAGACCATTTAAAGAAATAAGAAAACCAAAAAGGTGTTTGTTGGGTGTTTTATTATCTTAATGAATTCACCAAATATTTAATTATCCATCGGGGTTTGTAAACTTGGAGTTGACACAAAATATATGTGAAGGTATAAGATTATCTAGGGTGTCATAGAGATATTGTAACAAATAAAAGATCAAAAGATATTTCAAAAATGAAAAACCGAGTCAAACTTCATAATTCCAAATACTAAGTTAATTAGAATTTCAATAGATCAAAGTAGTATTAATCTATACTACTCTACTCTATAAACAATAACAAGAAATATATATCTAATACTAATATAAGAAACAAGACTTGATCTAGGAATTAGAAAGGATATAAACAAATTCAGAACTCTAACTATATGGAAACAAGAGATTATATTATATAAGGTAAAATTATAGCTACTTGATATATTTAAGAGATAGAATAATTAAACTATACATTCATTTGACAAATACACAATAATTAAGATAAATTATCTAGTTCCATTCTCCTTAAGGATTCTGAGGATATGAGTTCAATGTGACAGGAATTGGAGAAGGTGTATCAAAATGACTTTCAAAGGAAATTAGAAAAAAAAAATGGAATTAAGTCTAATTTAACTTATACAAAGAGGTGTAAAAAAAAGAGTGTCCAGTTACAAGTGTTAGTAAACATTGTGACTTATTCTCTATCCATAAGCAAAATGACTTTAGTTAAAAAGGTATTATTAACAACTGATTTATTAATCAAGAAACAAGACTATTTTAATGATTACTTTGAAGTTGGAGGTATACTACTCTACATAGGTAAAGCATGAAATGCATTTAAGGAAATAAATATAATCTAGAAGCAAGTAGAAAACTTAATAAAGATATTTTATTTCTCAATCAAATCCTATTCTATGGACACATTTAGTAACTATAGAATAAGAAGGATGGATCCTATGCTAGAGATGATGATCAAATCATGAAGAACTAATGTAGTTTTTGAAGAATAAAATTAACAAGTCTAATTCTAAAATCAATATAAATCAGAATAAGGTAGATCAAATGAGGAATGCAATTGGCAAGTTCTAAATCAGTAACCGATTAATAAATCAGAGACAAAAGAAACACAACTCATAAACAAACTAAAGCAAAATGAATGAAATCTTAGAATCATTACAAAGCTTATTGGCTACTTTATGTGATTTGGAATAAGGTACTAATTATATATGACCTATTATGACATATTGATTGACTACAGAAAATAACACATTTTGAAAACTAAGAAAATTGAGCTCTAAACAAGGTTAAAACAAAACATGAAATATGAAAGTCTGAACGACAGTTCGGATGACAGTATAGAACAAGAATTCGAATGACAGTATGGATGGTGAAATACAATGTAAATTGTGAAATAAACAACCTAAATGATCCTAACCAGCCGGTTTGTGCATATGAGGTTATAATGCAGGAAAAGACAGTAACCGAGTTATTTGTCCATTGAAATAATAGAAGAACAACTATACTAAACTATTCCTAAAGGAAGAAGTTATTTCATATTTTATAATAAAACAAATTAAGAGATAAATACAATTAATCTATAGCTACAAAAGCATCAACATAATTGAACCTAACTATGAACTAAGACTAAAACATTAAACTGATTAAACTATGGCTAATTGCAAATATGAAATTGGATAACAAACTAAAAGAAAGACTGTAAAGAACTATGCATGATCGGTCACTTTCAATCCTGGAAATATAAACTATATTAACAATACTCATATAAATTAAAGTAACAACAAACAACACATATTAAAGATGAAAATTTAACATCAACTTACAGGAAATCAAATTACATACAGAAACTGGAAATGAAAACTACTTATCTTCAAAAAGGGAATAATGGAAATACACAAATGAAGACCTATGGTTGTTGAGGGGCCCTTCTCAACAATCAGTGGTGGTGCTTAGATCAATCAATCACTCATGAAATAGAAACATAAATGAAAATAGAATTTGTATTAAACTGAGACATAGTTTACAGAGTTTCTCTCCAACGTTGATGACTACTAACAAACTTTTGATTCTCTTCCACTGATGACTTTTATATTTTTACAATGGAGAGGAGCAGGTTGACCCTTTTAGTGGTCAACCACTCTAAAAATAGATAGTCTTAACTTCTAAACAAATGATTACATAATTGTTCACGATAGCACACTGGTCGTTCTCCTCGTTTCGTTGCATCAGTTCTCCTCGTGCGCGCAGCTATGGATTTGATCTTCATTGATGTGGGAAACTAGCATGGTGTCAGGATGAGAGGATATGATACTAATTCTTCTAGAGCAAGGACTCTTGCACCAGGAGGATTCATGGCCAAAAAAACCATGAAACCATTCTATTCTTTTAACAATCTGGAATATTCCAACTAACAGAGCCGTGGGTTGATCGAAGGGTTGTATGATGACTCGGATGCAACTGTGCATGTTTGGAATGAATGTGTGTCCAAGTGGAGGTTCGTTTGGAAATAAAAGCCTACAAAACACACCTTTATATCACACACTTTTACAAATTTCACATAATTGTCAATAAAACCATGAAATAATGAAATTTAATCAATACTTGTATAATATTCAAATATATGCATACCTGTGTTTAGTTGATAGTCTGAATGGAAAGAAATATGCCAAAAAGTGACAAAATATTATGTCAATAGAACAAATAATCAATTGAAAATTATGACAAAATCAGGATCAACAATATTACCCTCCTTATTTTTTCTCTCATTTTGCTTTGTCTATTACTAATGATGATCCTATAAATGTGAAGGAAGTTGTTGATTTAAAGGATAGTGATATTTGGAAGAAGGCCATGGTTGAATAAATGGATGCCTTGGAAAAAAATGAATATTAGGATCTAGTTGAGTTACCATTTGGAAGAAAAGTCATTGGAAACAAAAGGACGTTTAAAGAGAAGATGAATGCAGAAGGTAAAGTGGAGAAGTACAAATCCCACTTGGTAGAAAAGGGATTTTATGCAACACCTCATATAAAATCGTTTCGAAAATATTTTCCGCGTGAATGAAAAGCATCATGGGCCACCTGATCTCAGAATCCCAAGGAGGTTTTTTAGTGGGGCGTCATATAATTGACAATATTATTATCGTTCAGGAAGCTATCCATTCAAGAATGGAAAGAAAACAATAAGATATGGATATTAAAATCGATATGGCTAATGCATTCGACAGAGTAAATCATTTTTTTCTATTTGAAATCATGTCCAAATTCGGTTTTTCTAAAATATTTGTTAGATGGGTCAAATCTTGTATCAACATTCTGTGGATCACACTGTTAGTAAATGATAGACCTATTAAGTTCTTCCAAGCAACCAGGGGCCTTCGACAAGGTTTCCCTTTGTCCAAATTACTTTAGCTCCTGGTGGATGAATCAATGAATAGGAAGTTTCAGCATTTGCAAGAGTTTGGTGATTTAAAAGGATTGAAGATAGTTAGAGGAGTTAAGCTATCAATCATGTGTGATTTTTAGATGACACCATTCTTCTCAGGGGTCGTCTTATATCATTGCATAGAGGTTCAGGTGTGTTTTATATACCTTCCTAAAAGTATTTGATAGAAAAGTGAATTCAACCAAGTCAAAAGTTTAGAGATGGAACTATCCCCCTGGGACTTCGGAAAGGCTAGAAAGGACCCTTGAATTCAAAGGAAACATAACATGGAATTCCTTCAATTACCTCGGGATCCCAAAATTCAAAGGGAAGAAAGGGCTGATGACTAGGAAGGATTGGTCGACAAGATCAAAAATAAAATTACCTCTTGGAGGACAAGGTGGATTAATCCTATTGGAATGCGTATTCTCATCAACTGCATTCTCTCTACCTAGCCCATTTATTCCTACTCGATCTCTTTAGATCCAAAAATAATAATGAAAGAAGTTTGTAGAGAAATAAGAAGAATTTTATGGCAAGGAGTCAAATCAAATAATTAAAAAAACACTTCACTTTCTGAATTGGGAAATAGTTTGCAGGCCAAAAATTTGTGGAGGTTCTCAAGTAAGAGATCCAAATAAAATGAAATTAGCACTTGGAGCTAAAATCCTCTAGAGAATTGTATATGGAAAAAAATGTGGTGGAAGGAGATTCTTAAAAAAAAAACTCAATGGTAGTAGAAAAAGATGCATGGAAAAGGTTATCCAAGATAGAAAAGGATCTCCAATATGGGATTTATGTAAGAAGGAAACATTTATTTTAAATGAGCATCTCTAATGGATACCAACAAGTGGAAAAAAAATTAAGATATGGAAAGACAACATTGGACCCACTTCCCCTACCAATATATTGCACATGTTTACAGAACTAAACCACTGAATGGATCATTTGAAAATCAATACCTTACATGACCTCTTAGTTTGTTCTTACTGTGGAACATGGGCCAACTGGGTCAATTTGGAGCTTACGGATCAACTCAATATAGACTACAATGCTCTCCACTCATTGCTTCACAAGTCATCCCAAGTTCATCGCAACCTTAATGATAACCCTCTACTCACTGAAAGAGGGTTATCGAGTAGCGAAAGGTCTTCATAACAGCTGCAACATCGATGGGAGATGGAATAAAATTTGGTGTAAGGACAGGATGCCAAAAATTAATGTATTCTTCTGGACTCTTTCTCCTAGAAAAATGTTAATAGCAGAGAACCTGAGAAAAATAGGTATTGAAGGTCCCTTGAGATGTATTCTTTACAACTAATTGGAGGGATGTCTTGAACACCTCTTCATAGAGTGCAAATTTTCCCAAGAGGTATGGCATCAAGATTATAAAGATCTGCATTTCGGTTTGATTATGCCAACAAAATGTAATGAACTATTTGCTTGCTGGAAATATTACTACCATGGAACCCTTTTTAACAAACTTGGATTTGTAAGGGCATGGGAATATTTCCCAAAATATATCTGTTGGAAGATATGGACAACAAGAAATATACATATCTTCGAGGGAAAAAAAATATTTTGGGAAAAGTTTTAGTTTCTACAAAACACTTTTGGTGGAGGATTTATCCATGGGGGAAATGCACAACATCAACAAGGAACCCATGAAATCATAATAAAGAGTTTGGGCCTCTGATTTTCTGGTCCTGTCATCCTATCTCCATTGGATCCAACCCACAAAAACCCAATATCAATGAATTGGAAAATAAGAATGAGCTCTGAATATTTCAAAAGTTGGTGGAAGAAACTTGGTTGTAGTTCTTTGTTATTTGACGAAGCCTTGAAAGGAAACCCTGGGATGGAAGGTGCGGGGGAAGTCTTATTCAACACTGAAGGAAACAAGTTGAAATAATATGCTTGGGGAATTGGCAAGAAGACTAATAATGGGGCAGAATGGATAGCATTAATCAAAGATCTGGATCTGGAAAGGAATTTTGGAATTGAGGAATTGGTGGTGATTGGTGATTCAATTATGGTCATAGGGGAAGCGAGGAAACTGACGAAGAATTGTAAGAACCCATCTACCAAGACTCATCATATCCTAAAATGTATTGTAAATGAATACAAAGCTATTAACTTCCTACATGTGCTGAGATAAAATAATAGGTAAGTGGACAGTATGGAAAATAAGGGAAGTGGTCTTGATTGTGGCATCTTAGTTTGTGATCAAAAGATATACAAGATAAAATGGATACCATAACAATGTAGTTCTCCATTCTCTTCCTGTGTTGTTTCTATTTTGTATTTTCCTTATTGGGAAGTTTGTAGGGAGATAAAATATCCATAGAATAGGAAAATATCATGATAAATATAGAATGGTAAATGGAACACAAGGAGTCATGGAAGTGGTCCTCCTTTGGGAGTAGTCTGTTCTCAGATCTCTGTAATATTTGATTTCTCATTTTATACAAAATATTCTTAACCATTTCTATATATATATATATATTTGATCCGTATGTGTGTCTTTCGGATATTAGAGCACACAAATATTTATATTTTTTATTAAAAAAAGAGGGAAAGAAATTCACCATAATGAATGTGAATTCCAATAACAAGCTTTGAAAGGAAAAACATTAAGTGATTTGAAATTTATAAAGAATACATTTTTCAAATAGATGTTGGGATAATTGATTTGTAGCGGTTAACTTGTGTCATGTATGAAAAAATCTTTAAATTTTTTATAACATCATTTGTAATTTATGTGAAGAAGAGATTTAATATTTTCAAAAAGCATTGCAAGTAAGCGGAGGAAACATAGCAAATATTGTTAAATTGTTTGCCTTAATTGAACGATTTCTAGTGTGGTTAGAGGTTGGTGTGCACTAAATAATGAGAAAGCCTTAAAATTAAAATAGAAAACTTTAGATATGAGGTGTGCTTTCAATGTTAAATCGTTTTTTTGAAAAAAAACACTATTTGAGCTTCAAAAATTTGAAACTTCGAACATTGAGGTTGTAAATCTCTAATGTATGGGTGAACTTGTAAAGAGATAAGAAACGTTTATATGAATTGCAATTAATCAAAAGAAAATTATGTTTTTTGTATATATATATAGTTTATGATGGTGGTGGTGGTGGTGGTGGTTAATGTTCACTATGAATAACTTTGATTTATCAAACCTTAAGATAAATTATTACTTGGATTCCTATAAAATTGTATTTATATGCTCAAAAATATTAGAAAGAAGCGTTCATAGGTATCCATAGTTTTGACATGTTAGAGCATTAGAGAGGTTTATATTGTAGACAATATTATGAAACTGCAATCCAATGTGGGTGTTTGCAAGGCATTCTAAGAGAAAGTGACTTTCACCATTGATGGTCGTAGTCTCAGTGAGATGGAAAATACTTTCAACCAATAGGTTTTTAGGAATTTTCTAGTGTTCTATTTCACTATCAAGCATGAGAGTTCATTTTTATCTTGGCTATATTAATTTTCTTCTTCAAACTTGCTAAAACATAGAGATATTTTTTATCTTCCATATTAGGGTTAAATACCACCTTATAGTATATTAATTTTATTTTCACCTCTAATTTTTTCTTGTTCAACATTTTATTTTTAAACTTATATGTGATAATATTTTTAATGTTATTGGTATCTTGAAAAGTGCCATTTTCATCAATCCCCCAATACTTTATCCAATCCATGGCATATTTATACCATCCTCTCTTGAGTTGAAGGTGATCTTAACTACATTTTAAAGAAATTTTAGGAAGTCTCTAGTCTTCAAAGTTATTTATCATCTACTTGTACATCAGGGAACTTGTGATACCGATGCTCTTAATGGGGGGAAGACACACTTCTAGAATACGAATAAGGTATGGTGTATTGCTTTTAATTTTGAGGTTATATGTTATGAAACGCTTATGGATTTTCTCAATATTTCTCCAAAATTCTCTAGATATTTTGCAACCCCAAACTTTGTAATTGTACAAGATAGAGAGAGTGATGAGAATTCCAAAAAGGAACTTCTTTTTATTCCACATCACAATGTTTGTTGATTCACAATTGTTTTCAAGACCAAAATAATATTTCTACCCTCTATTAATTTTTTTCTCAATGATATAGTTCCAGTTGAGCTTGTAATGAATATCAATTATGAGATACTTGTAAGAAGACACCTCCTCTAGGTTTTTATTGTAATAAACAAAATTATTATAATTGACCTTCTTGGACTTAATAACCATAACTTTTGTTTTGTCGGTGTTTACAATCATACCCATACTAGAGCAGAAATCCTTGAGAAATATTAATTATTTATCAATACCAAAGGGACACGTTGCCATAAGAACAATATCAACAGCATACGAAATAATATTTATGACTACTCGAACTAAGCTTGTGCCACCACAATCTAGTTCTTTTAAACAACCTTCTAGCTTATCGATGCATATTCCAAAAAGGGTAGGAGAGAGGGGGAAACCTTTATTAAATCCAATATTATAATTAATATCTTTCTACTACCCCTCGGTGCTCTTAAATTTTTGAATGTCAATCTCATACAACCTTATCACAACAACTCTCGACTCGAAAGGAACCCTTAACTCTTCTTATCTATTCCACAAGCTATTTCTAGGAACCATATCGAAAGTATTGCTAAAGTCCACAAAGTATAAAAGAGATTGGATTTACTATTATGACACTCCTTCACAATGATACTGAGCATAACGAGGTGGTTTGTGCTAGACTGATGTATTCTACAACCTTCCCAACCTTTATCCTTCTTACATTCACTTTATATCCATACACTAATTTTATTTTCTAAAATGATACTATAAATCTTGGTCGAGTGAGGGATAATTATAATGGTCCAATAATTAGAAGGGCTATGTTTGTCATTGCTTTTAAATATATGAATAATTTAGCTGTGATTCCAAGGGTTAGGGAAACCTTCCTTGAGTGCTAGATTGAAGAGTTTATGGATGTGAGGAATGAGGAATGAGGACTGGCTCTCCAATTTTTAACATTTTTTCTTGGTATCCTTCAATGTCCTTATATTTTTCATTTGCAAGGTGTTTAACCCCAAAATCAATGTCTTCTAATGAGAAAACTTCCCCCAATGTAAAGAATGTTTGAATTCTATCAATGACATCCAAGGATTTATAAATTTTTGTAAGATAGACATTCCATTATTTCAAAGAAATTGTATTATTATATTTAGTTTTATTAGTTAGAATTTGCCCCCAAAATTTCTTATGAGCCACCTTAGAGAGGTGTAATCCATTTTCTCTCCTTTTATTTATATATTGTTTTTTCAAGTAGGTCTTTGTATTTATTTATCTTGCCAATTTTAAGAGACTCTTCAATAGATTGCTTGATGGCTCTTTTTGAACCTTCACATTCTTTATCATATGCTCTTTGATTTATATTTTTACTCAAGACTTCAATGGAGACCTTATTAATGGACAATGAGAGGATCGTAGTAAAATTATGATAGAGGTTATCTCTCTCTATATGATTTGGTTTAGGTATTCTTTATTTATATTTAACTAATCAATCAAAATAACATCATTTCTTTTTTAAGTTATATATTTATGATGATGGCTTATTACAACAATAAAAAAAATACTAATGGAGAAAAATAACATAATTAATTTAATTTAAAATTATATTTATTGATTTAACTAAACTTTTACTTAAATTTTTTCTTTTAATTTGGGAATTTTATTTGAATATTTTTTCGTTATTTTAGATTTTTTTAAATATTTTATTTTATTACTAGATAATTATTTAAAAATATTTTAAGATGTCTTATTTTATACTTTTTATATGAAAATGTTTTATGATTATTCATATTTAAATATTATTCATTGAATTGATAAAATTAATTAATTAATTGGATTTTTTTTATTAAGCTTTATGTAATATATAATTTTAATTTTAATAATATTTTTTTTATTGAAATTTAATGAAATGTTATCAATTTTATAAAAATATGAAACTAATAGTGAAAAAAATGTATAGGAATGCATTTTTTATATTAAAAAATAAAGGGAATGAATGCATAATTATTACACATTTACAATAAATATAATAAATATAGCATGAGAAATAGCCCTTGAAAATAGGAGACTATGAAAAGGTATGATAACATAAAGAAGAAGAATGGAGTTTAAAAAGTAGAAAAATTAGGAAGTCAATTGTTGATAACAAAAAAAAGTGAAATTAAAAGCTTTCCTAAATATTTGTCCTAGCATTTTGGCGTCTAAGGAAACCTTTAGTTGGTAATTTTTCTAATGAAATTATAAGTTTTTCTTATATGATTGAAAAATTAGAACCAGCTAATTTAGAATGTTTAACTTAAATTTACTATTTTAATATTTTAAGCTAATATTTATATATTAAATATAAAAATTATTTAGCCAAAATTAAAGGAATTTAAAGCTTTGGTAAAGAATCATCCAAAAAGAAGAATTAAGACACTCAGAACAACAATTGTGGAGAATATACTTCAAAAGATTTTGAAAGCTTTTGTAAAGAAGCTGGAATCAAAAGGGAACTAACCACTCCCTATAGTCCTCAACAGAATGGTGTTGCGGAAGGAAACAATAGGACCATTATGGAAACAATGAAGACAATGATACATGATCAAGATATTCCAATGCATTTATGGGATGAAGCATCAAGAACAACAATTTATGTACAAAATAAATTATCCCAAAGTTCCCTTGGATTCAAGACTCCAGAAGAAATGTTCATGGGAAAGAAACCTAAAGTGAGCCAGCTTAAGATATTTGGCTTCCCAGTATATGTTCACATACAAAAAGAAAAGAGAACCAAGTTGGACCCTTCTAGAAAGAAGGGAATATTTGTTGGATACTGTGAAGTCTCCAAAGCCTTCAAAATATACATTCGAGGATTCCATCACATGGAGATTGGTATAGATGTAACATTTGATGAAGAATCATCTCTCAAGAGATCCAGAAAGTGTCAGCATGAAGAAGTATATGAAAAAGATGCACCTCCCAGAAATATAGAAGTTGCACCCTCCCTCGAGGATGAAACATTAGAAGAACATGATATGATAGAACTTAATCAAGAACCTCCTACTATGAATATGCCACAAAATAGAAATAATGCTCGGAGAAATTATACAAGAAGTAGAGAAGTATGGATCTCCAGAAGGCTCCACAAGAGTAAGAAACAAGTCAAAGCCATTTTCTATTTATGTAGCTTTGATGTGTGATCTCGTAGATCAAGAAACTGCGAGTTATGAAGAAGCTATACAGAAGGAAGAATGGGTAGAAGAAATGATGAAAGAATACCAATATATAATGAAGAATTATGTTTGGGATATAATTCCCAAACCAAAAGGAAAAAGTGTGGTATCTTCCAAATGGATCTACAAGATAAATCATGCATCTGATGGAAGTATTGAGAAATACAAGGCAATGCTTGTGGCTAGAGGATTCTCTTAGAAATATAAAATTTATTATGAAGAGACATTTGTTCCAGTATCAAGGTACACTTCCATTAGAACCGTCATGTCACTTGCATCCATGATGAAGTGGAGTTTACATCATATGGATGTGAAGAAAACTTTACTGAATGGTGTTATTGAGGAGGAAGTGTACATAGAAAAACCACACGTATTTGAATTTGAATATAGAGGGACTCATGTATGTAAGTTGAAAAAATATCTGCATGGATTGAAGCAAGATCCTAGATCTTGGTATGGAAGGATAGATAAATTTTTGACAAGCTTGGACTTTACCAAAAGTAAAGTTGACTCTAACCTTGACTTTAAGGTTACGGATGGTGAACCTATGATATTATTGTTGTATGTAGATGATTTATTTCTGATAGGAGATGAGAAACAGATTGTAGAGTGCAAGAAGAAGTTCATTGAATAATTTGAGATCAAAGACCTTGGATTGATGCACTAGTTTCTAGGTCTAGAAGTATGGCAGAACTCAAAAGGAATATTTTTCAACCAGGGAAAGTATATTGTAGAAATATTAAAAATATTTGATATGTTGGAATGTAAATCCATGGCAACACCCATGGATACCAGCCTGGACTTATTAGCTAATGAATCGATGAAGTTAGTGGATGTGACTCGGTATAGATGGATTATTGGGTCACTGATTTATTTGATGAATACTAGGCTAGATACATGCTTTGCTGTGAACACCCTGATTTAGTATCTAGTTAATCCTAGATGTGTTCACTTGGTAGCATCCAAGTCTATGATGAGGTACTTGAAAGGTACGATAGAATTCAGTTTATACTATGTTGGAGATCATGAATACAGATTGTATGGTAATACAAGTTCATATTGGGTTGGAAGTGTCTCAGACAAGAAGACCATCTCAGGTGGATATTATTATCTGGGATCCACCATGATATCATGGTTTAGCAGGAAGTAGTCCATTGTTTCTTTCAGCATGATCGAAACAGAGTATATAGTAGCATGTTCTACTAGTTGTGAATCCATATGGATTCAAAAGTTTATTTCAGGTCTATTTGATCTGGAGTTGGATACCATAGTGATTATATGTGACAACAAGAGTTGCATAAAGGTGATGGGGAACCCAATGTTCCATGACAAGTTGAATCGCATAGAAATATGATATTTTTACATACGGGATATGGTGCAAAAGGGAGATATAAACATATGGTATGTGAGTAGTGATGAGAAAGTGGCTGATGTGCTTACTAATCCTCTATATTGAGTAAATTTTGAATACTTCCATTAAAATATTGGTGTAGTTCAAAAGGGCCTTCCTCGAAAGGGATAGAAGTGATGATGATGTTGCAGAAGAGGACCTTCCTTGAAAGAGGGAGAAGTGATGATGCTGTTGTAGTAGAGGACCTTCCTTGAAAGGGGGAGTAGTGATGATGATGTTTCAATGGGATTGTATCATCCCTGGAAATTATTCGTAAAATGATCTGCATACTTTCATTTCCGAGATGTGGTTGATGATGTTGTAGTGGGACTGTATCATCCCTATACATTGGTCCTAAAATGATCCAATTTTTTTTGTCTTCTTGATGTGGTGGGATCGCATCATCCATGGAAATTATTCCTAAAGTGATAAGAATAATTTTGTCTCTGAGATGTGGTTGATGATGTTGTAGTGGGATTGTATCATCCCTGGACATTAGTCCTGAAATGATCCGTAGAATTTTGTCTCCATAATGTGGTGGGATTGTATCATCCTTGGACATTAGTCCTAAAGTGATCTGCAAACTTTTGTCTCCTTGATGTGGTGGGATTGTATCATCCCTGAACATTAGTCCTAAAGTGATCCACATACTTTTATCTCCTTGATCTGGTGGGATTGTATCATCCCTATAAATTAGTCCTAAAGTCATCTGCATACTTTTTTCTCCATGACACTACGAAATTTGAATCCAAAATTAGATGAGAAAATTCAATGACATCCGACAAAAAATACTGTGTCATCGGATTTCACCTTCAAATTATAAATTTGATTAATGTTTTTTTAAATTGATAGAAGTACATGTCGTATTTTTGACATTCCTCATGTCAAATATCCGATGTCCCTATTTTTGGATATTTTTACGTCTCTTTTGTCGAATTTCTGGTGTATATCGCATATTTTTATAATGGTAACTAGGATCATGTCGTTGAATATCCGATGAAAGTTGAATTTGAAAATCTATAAATTACAGAAACATTTTGACATGTTTTCTATAAGAGCGACGATTTACGGAAATTATTTTATTCTTTGATGGATGGTTTGCGGAAATAGTGATGTATGAATCTTGATATTTTAATATCCATAGTCTTAATTCAATATTTTTGTGAGAAAATGTCAAATAGCAATATTCATGTTCCAAATGAACAAAATCAACAATTACTTGCTAGATTGTGGGATGGCTTGAAAAGAAAGGGTGATGGGAAATGTTATTGTCCATGTAGTTAATGCACGGGATTTAATAGAAGAAGAATAAAGATCACAACAACTAAAAACCATTGTAGGGAACATGGACACGCTGAGGGGGGGCATGAATATAATCCATTTGTAAGTTTTGCATTATCATTGTTTTTTATATTGATTACTTTCCTAAATGTATGTATTATTTTAATATTTATTATATTAACTTATATCTATTGATGTTTTTATGTAATTATAAAGTAAATAAATCCTACGACATATCATCTAGAGGATGTGCTTTTAGAACAAGTACCATAGGAACACAGAGCTATGAATAATGGAGAACATGTTAATGATCATATTGAAGAAGATGATCATACTGATAACATAGTTGAAGATGATCCTACACATGCATTGATACATGATTCATTGAGTGTTAGAATGGATGATGATGATGATCATGAAAATATTGATGACTTTGATGATGTTCATGATTTACCTCTTCTTGAGAAGGCATAAAAACCCCTTTATGAAGGCTCCAACACAAATATTCTATCTTCTATATTGTTCATAATGAACTTGAAGGTTATGAATGGTATTTCGAACATATCAGTCACACAGATGTTAAGTTATTTAAAATAATCCATCACATATATATGATCATGATAAAGGTTATCTTTGTTTCTCTAATAATTTTATTGTTAAATCATAAGTCAAATTAGTACAGATGAAATGTTTTTCATTAATATTATTTATATATTATATTAACTTGATTTTGATTTTAATTTGTTGTAGCTTGATAGATGAATTTTTGTTACCACCGTCAAACATTTTACCTCACACATATCGAGATTTATCTACCATAATGAAAGAAATTGGAATGCAGCATGAAGTAGTTCATGCATGCCCCGATGACCATGCTATATATTATAATCATCATGAATTTGCAACAGAATGTAAGGAATGCCATATCAGTAGATATCAAGCAGATCAAGTGATGAAAAATATGACTCACAAGGTTCTTCATTATATTCCCATTATTCCACATTTTCAACGACTATTTAGATGCAAAAACATAGCGCAATTTATGGATTACCATGAAAGGAACATAATTCAAGATGACATTATTCAAATTCCTGTATATGGTTCTGCATTAAGAGACATGGAGGAAAAATGGCCTCACTTTAAAGAAGAACCTTGTAATCTTAGTATTTCTTTAGCAGCAGATAGTGTCAATCCATTTGTAGAGATGAGATCCATTTAGATGGTGTGGCCTATTTTTGTTATCAACAATAAATTCCTCCATGTTTTCCAATAAAGAGGGAGCNCAAGTTAAATATATGAATGTATATATCAAACCTCTTATAGAAGACATGCTAAAGTTATGGAATGGCATTGATATGTATGACATATCTAGACCAATACAAAAAATGAAATTTCAATTCCATGGAATGCTTGTATGGACAATACATGATACCCTAGGGTTAACCCATTTTTGTGGATTGTAATTATAAGTTCCACGTTAATTGCATTTAATTTTATGGACTAGTTAATATAATATGCACTCATGTTTTTTTAAATATTCCATTCATTATATATATAATTACAATTGACGTAGATATTCCATCTCTTTATGTAGGTCTTCAGGAAAAGGGAAAAATTGCATGCCTAGTTTGTGGTTCTAAGATTAAATCTCGCCTTTCAAAAATCTTAGAAAAGGAAGTGTTTGATGGGTATATGCACTTCCTCTCTAACAATCACCAGTATCAAACTACAGAAAAAATATATTCAATGGGAAGCAAGATACTTCCTTAAAACCATAGAGAATGACACCTCCCCTATAGAAGTTGCAATATAATAGAAATCGTCAAGGTACACATGAATCATCGTATATGAAATGTTACGTATTTTTTTTATTCTTTCTTGTTTACTATAATTGACATTGATTTTTTTAATTTATTTATAATCTATGATTCATGATGGTCGTCGTGATCATGACGTAATCAAAAGTTATCCTAAACAATTCAATAGGTTTCCTTACTATGAGCACTTACAAAATGCTCATCTATTTGATACAATGCATATCGAAAAGAATGTGACTGAAACATTATGGAAAATATTGGATGGAAGGAGCGAGAAAGAAAGAATTGTCAAAATTTGCAAAGACATTTAAGAAGGTAACCATGCAATGAAAGACGTCATTCAATTTCATAGCAATGGAGACCAAATTAATATAACTCACTTCCATGGACATTAACAGAGAAGCAAAGTAATGTTGTAAAATAAGTTATGCAAAAAATTAAATTTCCCACTAGATTTTGTGCGGACACGAAGAATATCATAACAAAGAAAGGTGATTTTTTGGGGGTGAAAACATATGATTGGCATGTCTTCATGAAGGTAATTATTATGGTATCCATATAATTATTGGTTTTTTTAATTCCAATGCATATTGTTTTTATTTTGTTTGTGTACTCTTTGTCTAAAATATGAAACGATTTGTATATTATTACAATATGTTTTGCCTCTCTCTCTCCCAAAAAACTTCGACAACAATGTCAAACAATTTATATATAAACTTGGGAAATACATGAGGTAAGTAGCAATTTTTTGCATGTTCTTAGTGTTTGTTTAATTCATTGTAGAACTTATATTTGGATTTTGTGCACTAATTCATGTTATGTAATATAATGTTTTTTGCTAAATTTCGTGATTGGTTTGTGTCACTTGTAGATGGTTTCCATCTAAATAAATCCATAAAAAATATATAAAGTATTGGAGGAGAGAAATTCCTTGTCTCATGTGTGAAATACATAAGGATCTAACTTCGACATTTTTCAATGCACAGGATCACTACCTCATACACCAAGTTGAGGATATTGAATTATGTGGACTTGTGCAGTCAAGGTCCATGTGGATGGTTGAGAGGCACTTAAAATTTATGAAGGGTTTGGTTAGATAATGTGCACATGCTAAGGGTTCTATGATGGATGGATATATGGTATACCAAAACATGTTGTATATTAGTGAATGTCTTCCTAATTTAGCGTTAAATCTCAATTAATGTTGCATTTGTGATCCAGACTCCAATAACAATTTTGAAAGGGAGTACTTGAAGGGGAAAGGTAGATTGAGGAAGGTTATAGGTAATTATTAGCTAGTTTATTATAATTAAAATAATACATTTGACTATTGATTTTTATGTATATATATCATACATATTCTATGTTTATATTCAATATATTGCATCAATTAAGAGTGTATATTTTGTTAAGTGAATATACAGTTGTATTGAATTTATTTTTTATTGTCATCAAGTAGTTGGTCGAGAGTGGGATGCACTTCAAACTCTTGACTAGATGAAGGTATGGAATGAACGATGTTAACAATTTTGTTATGGAATATCATGGGAAGGTGGGGCTTCATTGGTTAAAGAAACACATCACAATGGAGATACCAATATTACACAAAGGGAATTGATTTAGCATATGGTTTAAAATATAAGTACGCAAGCATATTAATCAACCATGCTATTTTTTTTTTGCAAACATATTGATGTACATGTTGATTTTTTTCCCTATATGGCATAAACATGCACTTAATCATAAATATTGGATCATTATGTAATATTTTTATGTATGGATTGTTGTAGGTAAAGCACCATAAGGCTATGTGGTGCAATGGTTGTAGATATCACATCAAAAAGTTGGATGAAATGAAGAAAGCATGATATTGTGGGATATCTGCATTTTTTTAGATGACCAATGTTTCCACTAGAAGTGACAGACATACAAAACTCTCAGAAAATCAATACTATGGATATCTGGAAGATATTATTCAGTGTGAATTTAACTCCTTCAAGGTAATTCTGTTTGTTGTCAAATGGTACCAGTTACGATTGAATCAATGTGATCTTGATAAAACTATTATTAAACATGATAATGGATTTAGCATGGTAAATACAAGGTTGTTTGAGCCATGAATGGATCCCTATACTCTTCCAAGCCAATGTGAATAGGTATTTTACTCTAAGGTTCTAGGTAGAGTGGGTTTGTCATTTATTGTGAGACACAATCCAAGGGGAAGTACGGTAAAGCATAACATAGAGGAAGGAGATGAAGAGGGTATCAAAGAATAAGATGATGTTGAAGATGATCAACATGAGTTATATGATCATGTTCCAGAAGAAGATGTCAAAGAATTAGTTGAATCAGATGATTTAGTAGACAATGTCCATGAAGATGATATCGATGATGACATCATGATGGTAAAAAACATCGATGACGATGATGATATGGAAAATCCTTACAATGTTGACTCTGGATCAGATGATACAGATGATGACTTGGATAAAGAATATTATGAATTCCATTGAATTCCATCGTCATCACTATCAACATCATCATCTTCATCATCACCGTCATCATCATCGTTGTTGTCACCCTCTTCCTCATGAACATCTTCATCATCATCATCATCATCATCATCATCATCATCATAACCCTCTTCATCATCATCGTCATCGTCATATTCATCATCACCATCTTCATCATCATCATCATCATCATCATCACCATTATCATCATCATCACCACCACCATCATCTTCATCATCATCATCATTATCATCATCGTCATCATGATCATCATCGCTATCATCATCGTCATCATCATGATCAATATCATGATCATCGTCATCATCATTATCATCATCACCATCTTCATCACCATCTTCATCATCACCATCATCATTGTGATCATCATCATCATCTTCATTGCCATCTTCATCATCATCATCATCATCATCATCACCATCGTCATCGTCATCATCATCATCATCATCGTCCTCATTATCATCATCATCATCTTCATCCTCGTCATCACCCTATTATTCATCATCATCATCATCATGCTCATCATCATCTTCTGTTTCATCATCATTGTCGTCACTATCGTCGTCATCATTTTCATCATCATTGTCTTCATCATCATCATTGTTATCATCATCATCATCATCATTGTTATCGTCATCATCATCATCGTCGGCGGCGGCGGCGGCATCATCATCATCATTGGCATAACCATCATCATCGCCTTCATCATCATAATCATCATCATCAGCATCATCATCATCATCATCATCGTCGTCGTCGTCGTCATAATCATCATCATCATCATAACCATCTTCATCATCATCATCATCATCATCATCACCCTCTTCCTGATCAACATCTTCATCATCATGATCATCATCATATTCATCACCATATTCATCATCACCATCATCGTCATCTTCATCATCATCATCTTGATCATCATCATCATCATCATCATTATCATCCTTATCATCATCATTTTCCTCATCAATATCATTGTCATCTTCATCATCATCATCATCGTCATCACCATCTTCATCATCATCATCATCATTGTCGTCATCACCATCTTCATCATCATCATCTTCGTCATCATCGTCATCACCATCTTCATCACCATCTTCATGATCACCATCATCATCATCATCATCATCATCATCATCATCGTCATCATCATCGTCATCATCATCATCGTCGTCATCATCATCATCGTCGTCGTCATTATCATCATCATCGCCATCATCATCATCAACTTCATCATCATCATCATCGTCATCATGATATTCATCATCATCATCGTCATCATATTCATCATCATCATCATCATCATCATCTTCATCATCATCATTGTCGCTATCACCATCTTCATGATTAGCATCATCATCATCATCATCATCGCCATCATCATCATCATGATCATCATTATCATCATCATTATCATCATTGTCATCATGATCATCATAGTCATCATCATCGTCATCGTTGTTGTCATCATCGTCATCATCGTCATCGTCGTCGTTGTCATCATCGTCGTCATCACCATCAGCATTTTCATATTCATCATCATCATCACCATCTTCATCATCATCATCATCGTCATCACCATCTTCATCATCATCGTCATCGTCATCACCCTCTTCCTCATCAACATCTTCATCATTGTCATCATCACTATCTTCATCATCACCATCATCGTCATCTTCATCATCATCATCATCGTCGTCATCATTGTCATAAATATCGCTGTCATCTTCATCATCATCATCATCGTCATCGCCATCTTCATCATCATCATCTTCATCTTCATCATCCTAATCGTCATCATCATTATCATCACCATCTTCATCATCATCATCGTCGTCATCGCCGTCATCACCATCTTTATCACCATATTCATCATCATCACTTTTCTTATCTCTTTACATGTTCACTCATACATTAGAGATACCTGAGGGATAGCTCAATTGGTTGGATCTTTTGAGACTATGATGGATAAGGTCGAGGTTAGGGGTTCAGTTCTCTAGGTTCTTTGGGGATAGGACTCAAAATAATGCCAACAATGTGAGGCCCCTTCATATGCGACCCTTAGATTTATTCCCTACACATAAGGTGCCCCAAGAGCCATGAAGAAGTTCGCGCATACATTAGTGATTCAATCCCCTAAAATTTAAATTTTTAGTTTCTTCTTTTATCTAAAATATTATTTTCAAAATAAAATTATTTAACTTTAAAACACGCCACAAATATAAATTTTCTTTTTAATTTTAAAAATTTCTCCTTATTTAGATCACTTAAACCTCTCAACTACACTAAAAACCATTCAATAATCTAAACTCTCAACTACACTTAAAATCATTCAACACGGTTACATGTTACATAATTGAGGAATGTTTCCAATGTTCCCTCTACTCGTTTACAATGATTTTTGAAAATTTTAAATCTCTTCTTCACATATATTACAAATGATGTTTTCAAAATTTTCCATACATGACTTTTCCCAACTTATAATTGAAGAAGGCATTTTTAAAATCACTTTAATGTTTTCCTTTCAAAGTGTGTTCGTGGCATTTGCATTCATTATGGTGAATTCCTTTCCCTATTTTATAACTGTATTTACTTTTATAAGATATAGAATAATTAAATATACATTATAAATTATATTTTATTTAATCAAAATAATATATAAATAAAAAGATAAAAATATTTTAGTGTTCTTTCGTACTAATAGACTAGACCAATATAGATGTGGGATGCATTTATGCTCTTTTTGGAGGCACTATGTATAAAATTAATTTTGTTTGAATGGTCACCATGCACATGTATCTCACATAGACATGGTTTTAAATAAAATAGTGTCAACAATGAACATGTTTAATATAGTTTTTATTACAAGGGCAAGGGAAATGTTTTTAATCTTTCTGTCTTTGGTTCATATGATTTTTTTCACATATTGGTAAGTATCTAAAGAAGTTGTATATTATTAATGTTTTTTTAGATATGAAACATTAAGTTTAACAAATATATAACATTGTAAACCTTTTCTATGTTTAAGCTATAGAGGTTTTTGCAGATAGGTACTTTTAAAATAAATAAAAAAATTTGGTGTGCACAAATGAGTGACGTGCACATCAATAACCAAAGTGTTCTATATGAATACTGTTTTAAAATGCTATATGTATCTCGCTAACTAACATACATTATGCTATATACTTTATAGATTCTGGTTTTGGTTTAATGTAATGGAAAATAAAATAAATTGGTAAGATCATTCCAACGGAGGACTAAAAAATGTTAAAAGGGATTGTGAAATGCATATATAGTATGAATATTTTATTTCCCTGCACGAGGCATTAAGCAGACGCTCCGTAGCATTATCGACATTTTTCTTGTGCAGAGGTTTTGATTTTTTAGGGTTTTAAGAAGGTTGGACTTTGGCATTGGGTCTCACGAGCTTTGGTCGATTGCTGGTGGGATGTAATTGGGTTGAACAGGGCGTCAATTTTTGGAGTGGGGATTTGAAGCTCCAAGGGTCTTGGTCATTTCATCCGTAGTACATGAGCATTGGTAATGGTGTTTCTCTGGCTTTCTAGATTTTTTATACGCAAGTAGCTTTTATTTGTTCTATGGTTTTCAAGATTTTGTCTTTGTTTCCTGTACGGTTTTAATGCTTCACGAATTTGGGCATTTATTGCATTTTGAAGTGGGTTTAATGCGAATGGTGCTTTGGGCTAGCCCGAAAATGGTTGGAGTAAATGTGGAGTCCAATTGAGATTAAAGGGGGTTCAATGCATGGGTTGGAGGATAGAAGTTGTTGTTGTGGTGTTTTTGTTCCTATGGTCTTTGGCCATGGTTTTATGTTCTCTTTTGGGCTACTATTGTGCAAATAAGGGTGAGGGTTTTTATGTCCTTGAAGGGGGACAAAAGGAAGATGCTTCATGGTGTTTGTTTGTTTTTTGGTTTTGATTCTTTGGGGTTTGGAGAAGGTTGGGATTTGGCTTTTAGAATTGTCGAGGAGTCATGAACTTTGTTTGTTTGCTGTTAGACAATAATTATTTTGCAGGTAAGATTTTTAGGGCAGTATTGTGTACATTTTCACTATCATGATTGGATTTCGTTTGCCCCTATTAAATATAATTTTTGCAAGTGCAGGTTTCAGCCATGCATTATGTGTTGGATGGTATTTGTAGTGATGGTGGGCTTCACTTTTCTAGTTTTGGAAAGAGCAACTTTGGTAGGTATGATGCTTGGAATAAATTTTGTTTTCCTCTTGGGTGTTAGGGTTAGTTATGTCTAGTTGTAAGTCTTATTTTTTTTTCGTATGTCGTGTTTTCAAAGTAGATACTTATATTATTTTCCATTATTTCCTTGCCCGTGTTGATGGTGTTCATTTATGTCTTGTTGACTCGTGGAAACTAGGTTTAGTGGTCCTAACTAGTATAGTTTATTTTCAGTAATCTATTTTGTCTTAGAAATTTAACTCAACAAAGATTGTGGTTTCTCCTTTCACAATTGCTATGAATTCGTATCACTTCCATTATTGCCTTTATGCCTTTGGAGGCTTCCATTTTCATGGGAATCTATGCATGAGTTTCTTTTTCCCCTTTTGGCATGACTTCAAATTGGAGGGCCTATCCTCGTCCCATACATACACAAAATCTTCAATCTAGCGATCAACCAAGGTTTCCCTACATCTTGGACTTAATTCCTCATTATTCATATCTTCAAAAGTCGTAATAAAAATAACCCCTCTAATTATCAAACCATTATGGTTAGCCCTCTTTTAGCCAAGTTATACAACATTATCTTAGAAAAGAATACATTGAATGGATAGAAACCGAAGTCAATTGAGCTAAAGGCCAAGCCAATTTTAGAAGGCATCATTCAACCATGGACCACCTAGTTACACTTAGGATCATTGCAGAGGAATTCAATAATAATAATTATGATTTTTTTTCTTTGTGGACTTTAGAAAAGCTTTTGATACAATACCTAGAAATAGCCTTTGGAAGAGATTAGAGGAGCTTCATGTTCCTTTTGAGTTGAGAGATGTCACAATAAGGATTTATGAAAATGTCATTTCCAAGTTTGAGAACAATGAGGGGTGGTCGGAGAATATATGTTGTAATATCATAGTTAAGCAAGGTTTCCCCCTCTCCCCCACCCTTTTTGACATTTACATCAATAATCTAGAAGTTTGTTTATAAGAATAAGGTTTATCTAGCACGATCTTAGCTGGGATATTATCATCATCCTTCTCCATACCGATGATATTATTCTTATGATAAGGTGACACTCTTATCTTCATAAGCAATTAAGAATTGTCCAACATTTTTTCTCTAGTATGGGTATGATTGTTAACACTGACAAGACAAAATTCGTGATTATAAAGTCTAAGAAGTACACCTCTAATTTTAGTTATGACAATAGTAAACTAGAGGAACTAACTTCTTACAAATATATTGGTATTGATATTCATCACAAACTCAACTAGAAATACAACATCAAGAAAATAATCAATGGTGGGTGGAAAACCTATTTTGTCCTTGAAAACAAGTGTAAATCAACCAACCTCATCATGTGGGATAAAAAGAAGTTCCTCTTTAAAACTCTTTTCATTTCCATTATCTTATACGTCTATGAATTTTGGGGATGTAGCATTTCGAAAGAATCTTGGAGAAAGATTAAACAAATCCAAAGGTCATTAATAGCTTATAAAGTCAAAATTAAAATAAATATGTCTCACCCTATTTTTCTTATTGAAGTAGGTCTTTCTCCAATTGAGAGAATGGATATGATTAGGTGCTCTATGTACAAGAAAAAGATAAATAGCATGGGAGAAAAGAGACTTACTAAAATTGCTTTAAAATCAAGTCTAAATCACCTGCGCTTGAAGCGAAGATGGTGTAAAGATGCAACGTCTTGGTTAAACCATCGGGGCATTGATGAAATGAACACTTTGGAGGATATCATTAATGTCAAAAATAGTAATACATCTAAGTTTAAAGAGAAAATGTGGTGCAACAAACAGTTAGAGGAGACAAGAAAATTAAGATACTATAAAGAGGTCATTAACCTTGACTTGGAAGTTCAAAAGTATCCCTCAATATTAACAAGCTCAATGAAGAAAATAAATATAGCCATTATAAGAATGAACTCCCATGATCTCCATAGAGAAACAAGACGTTGGTCAATTCCTAAAAGTCTGTGGTCGGAAAGGATTTGTCACCTTTGTGAGTCTATGAGTGTTGAGGATGAAAATCACTTTCTCTTAGATTTCCCATTTACACCCACATTAGATCATAGCTTCATTATATTTTCTATAATACAAACTTTTCTAACCTCCTAACTTGTGAAAACTATAATGAGCTAGGAAAGCTTCTCTCCAAGCTTTTTCAGCATATGAACAAGATTTAAAGCAAATCAATTAATCCCCTTCTTTATTTATTTTTAAGGTTGGATAAACCAAAGTTGGTCTTAGGAAACATTAATCATCATCATCATCATCATGAATTCATTTTGTTATTTTTACAATTAATTGATTTTTTTTCCCAATATGTATGCATTTGCAATTAAAAATTTCCTTACATATATGTATGTATGTATATGGTTTTGATTTGGTTTAGTTAATGTTTACTTACTTTTAACCCATCAAGCAAACTTGCATTATTTATTTAGTTATATACTTAGGATGAATGATATTTTAGCCATCAAATAAGATACTTTTTTTACTTAACATACTTTTTTTACTTATTTTTAGTTAATTGAACAAAATAATCCAATTAATTTAGTTAGAATTGTATATATTAACATAATTGAATTTTTAATTTAAAGTTTTCTAAAATTATCAGTTGTTAAACAAATAAATATAAATTTTAGTTGTTAAACAAATAGAATTATTTGGTTTTCATTATAAATTCAAATAATGTAATTTCAATTAGATTTGGAAATTTTTTACTAAGCTTTATGTAATATATAATTTAAATTTTAATAATGGTTTTTTATATTTATTGAAATTTAATGAAATGTTAAGGACATTAAAAAAATGCTAGAACATCGATAAGATAGTTTATTGATGTAGCTTGGGTGGTTGGAAGGAATGATTCTTACACTCAATCTATGTTCAATTCTTGTATGTAGATGTAACACACCTAGAACTGAAAATTAAATATTTTTATCTATTTCATAAAACATTATGTTAAATTTATTGTAAAGTTTTTATGACCAAGTTGGCCAAGGGTGACTATAATTGAAGAAATATTTATTTTAATAATTAAAAATAAGACACCCGTCCAAGGGAGACTGTTGAATGACTGTTCACTCGCCCACTAGGAGGAGTGAGCAGTTGTAGAAGGCTCGTTGACAAGTGGTAGAACTAACATTTAATTTTCTAGCTGTTGCACAAAGCATAATCCCTAAAATTGTGGTCATGTTCCCTAAGAGGGGGAACCAAGTTGGTGGCTCATTTAATTCCAAAACTGACCCAAAGACCTAGGCAATATTATAAATACCATCAAATTGAGCAGGAGGCTCACTACTCATTATGTTTCCAAGTGAATGAACCTTGTGAGTGCTGGAAGCTAAAAGGTCAAGCACACAACGAATTTGATGAGGGGATAGCTAAAGTGGAATTGCTGAGTTAAGTTTTCTACTCAGTGCTAAGTTGTAGCAAGTTGCTATGTGGGATATTATCCAGTGATCTTTGTCTTAGTGGTTCAGTGAATGAGCTCGGGGGTCCTAAGAAAGTAACCTTGGTTGTTGTAGGAGAACATTGGGTGGAATAGTCTCCTTTGGGTGTTATCCCCTTCTACACATTATCATGGTTCTAACTGTTATTACTTATCTATAGTTTTGAATTCTATGTCCGCGTTTTTAGTTAGAAGTATGCACAGTAACTGCAAAACATTTAATGGATGGTTAGTATCTATGATATGTACTCTCTATCTCGATGTAATTTATAATTAGGTTATCATCTACAATGCTATAGGGAATTATTTTTTTATTGTTTTAAGAAAATTGCAATCTAATTATTGAAGTTAGGGTTTGAATTTTACGGATCTAGTTACTGTTCAGTTAATCTTTTGATGTTTTCTCCTTCTCTATGAATAGAAATTATAGTACCTCTACCTTAGCCATCTCAATCTATTTTGTTGTTAATATTCATGGTAAATGCTGTTAATCTAGGTCTTAAAGGAAAACAACATGGTTATGCAGTAAAGACTAGGAAAGCCCCATAGAAAACTATGACAAAGTTATTATAAATAATAAATCAACTACTCACTAATCATAATAAGATTAAATACTTAGAGAGTTTTCATAAACTATATACATATCTCTTTTGTTAATAAACAGTGCCTTCCCTAATTAAACACAAGTTTGAATCTATACACATAATGTATATATATATATTTATACATCATAAGTCTTATCAAAATAAACATACAAAAATCAAAATAAAACCATTAATTAAACCACGAGGTTTAGGCCTAAAGTCGTGCACAATATAGTATATATGTGTGTGAGTGTGTGTGTGTGTGTTTCTTCTTCATTCTATAGGCAAGTTTGGCCTCATAAACAAAGCTCTAGTTATAGTTAAGATACAAAAACTTCAAATTAAAATAATAACTAAGCTAGGTTACATATCATACTCGGTTAAGGATTGTTCCCACGGTTCATTCTTTTATGGAGATGATATGTTTGAGTCTTTTATGAAAAAAATTAAATTTGAATACCAAATAGAGATAATCGACAGGATGCAACACTGGTTACATGCTGTAAGATGAATTGGTATTGTCATCTGTAATCTTTTACTTACAGAAGAAAATTACAAACAAACTTATGGCTTATCCGTTTCTTTCCACTATAAATTAGTTTAGTCCATCTAACAACTTGAATATTTACAACAAAAAAATTATGGTCTTTTTCCAAGATGAAAATGAAGGGAAAGTGATGGTCGTATGGCCTTTCTCAAAGAAAATAAAAAAACTAAGTAAAAACCTCAAAATCCATATTAGCTTTCACCATCACAAGAAAGCTACAAAACTACTAATTAAACTACATGATATTACTTAGGAGAAAACCCTTATGGGATGTTTTAAAACATAAACCCTTTTACGTATTTTTACAAACAACTTTATCTTTTGACAGAGGCATTACGACCCTTCTCAAACACCAAATATGGTAGGGTAAAAGGCCTCATGGCTGTATTATATTTCTTTAATTACAAAAAACAAAACTGTAAAATCAAGATAGGATTCAAGAATGCAAATGTAAAACCCTCATGGGTCTTTACAAAACCATCAAAATCATTGCTTGAAATAAATAACAGTATTTATCTTTGACAATGGCCCTACCACCTTTCTCCAAAATTAAGCATGACAATGTAAAGGCCTCATAACCACATTAAAGTTTTATAAAGGCTTCAAAGCCGCATAAAGATCTATAAACTAAACTATAAAAACAAATTTAAACTGAGTTTATACAACGAAAAATCCCTCACAGGGTCTAAACAATTTAAATTTCCTGTAGAGATAGTTGAGGGACTGTTCTTGCTTTTGAAAAACAAAAGCATTAACCCAGTATCGAAGGATTCCCATTACAGTCCCAGAAACGCCTCACGACTACCAAAGGGACTCATCACTTTCATCAAAGGCCAACACAGAGATAGGCATCCAGACCTCAGGTCAACCACATAGCTAAGAAATATGAGGTACAAGTCTTACGTGGACCACAACCCTAATAATGCTTGTGACCAATCAAGTTGTTTGCAGAGAACCACTCGGGGATTCCTCGTTCACATGCGAGCTGAGACTTGTTAACAGTGACCCGTACATCTTACCTATATACCTGTAATAGAAGAAAACTATTGCATTAGCTCGAAAGCTAAGTAAGCCCAGTCCTTCATGACAAACCCACCTTGTGTCACAAACAGAAAAACAATCAGTAACTGAAAATAATTACTCTTTAAAAGTTAAGTATAATCAAAAGATCATTCAGTTACAATTCTAGTAACATAAAACTAATCAAACAGTTAATGACTGCATTTAATGAGGTTATATGCTATTTTTAAAAATTTTAAATTATTCAGAATTTTTGGGGTTCTGACAAGCTAAGAGAGAGAGAGAATGGGGGGCGATAAGATATGGAGAGAGAGATTGAGAGAGGGAGAGTGGGGGGGAACATAAAGAGATGGAGAGAGGGAGAGGGAGAGAGGGAAAGGAAAAGAGTAGAGGGAGAGAGTGGAGGGGGAAAAGAGAGGGGGAGGGAGGAAGGAGTAGGAGGGAAAGCGAGAGAGATAGAGGGAGGTTGAGGGAGGGAGACATAGTAGCGCATATGGGAAGGGATGAATGAGGGAGAGGGACTGAGGGAGAGATATGGAGGGAGAGGGAGGGTCAAAGGGAGAGAGAGGGGTGTTACGGAGAGAAATTCCTATGGCTTGGGGTACCACAACAGATAGCTTAACTCCATAAATCAATCCCTTCCTATATGCAAGAGAAACCAAACAACTAACACTAAATGATCTCGAGTCATACCTTATTCCGGAAGGTTGGTGTAGATCCCCATTGAGCTTTCCAACTTCAGCTTGAATTGATGAATTGCTTTCTCAACATTCAATAAATAAAACAAGCATACTATATATAATTATGTTAGATCTACTCTAGCATATATAATCAATAACATATAAGCACTTGAAATCATCTATGGATAAAATATTCATTCAAACACACATTATTGGACAGGAAAAGATATTTCTATTGATACAAAATTGGAGATTACAATGAATACAACCTCTGTCGGCACATCTGCGAATCGAAGAAACCAAGTCCCCCACTTGGGCCTCCACCACTTCAATCCTCCATCTCTTGATAGCAATCTTACAAGCAAAAGGTAAGCTTGGGATGAACAAAAAATTTGTTCCAAGGGACAAAGGGGATGCAGACTCAAGCACAAGTTCTGGAAACAATGGACTATAGTTCTCTTGCTCTTAATTTCTCATATGCCTTCAATGTTTCCAAAGGGTTCCTTATATAGCTCATCAATGGGGTAATGAAAGGTCAAATCTGAGTGATCTCAAGGCATATGGAAGGCCAGGAGACAAGTGAGTTGGATCCAAATCAAGGAAAACTCCAAAAGAATTTGGATTTTTGCACACATCCCGATGTACATGGTTTTAGAGGTCAAACTCACGTATATACGGGATAAAGGGTTTAAAAGTCACATATGACAATTTAAGCATGTTTTTGGGGATAATCTAGGAAACATCAAAGGAACAAAAATGGTCCATGGGGTCTAAGGAGTCGGCATAGGGATAGGGAAGGCCATAAAAGTGTGATTCACCATGTGTGGTAAAATCATCTATAACAGATGCCCCCTAATGTGTGAGGTCAAATGGGTCATACGATGACCGAAATACATTATAAGTCCATCCCAGAAGTGAAGTGATGAAAAAACTAGTGGAAGAACCAACCATCCAATCAACACTATACAATGATACAACTCTGCATATAACTGCGAATACATATAGCAGTCCTAGATAAATAAGAGTACAATGGCCATGGATAGGCATGATACAATATGACATATGTGGTCATCACCACGTATAATATAAATATATCATAATCTCCAAGATGAAGATATACAAAGTATCATGATCTCCATGAAGACTGAAGATATAATCAATCAAGATTTTCATAATGGTTGGAAATGTCTGACATATACTGGAATCAAGTCACGAGATTTGAAATCTCATGAACACTGGCACGATCAAGGAGGTAGCATATAAGAGACGCCATAAGTCTGGAAGGTCTTCTACACAAAATGCTACGACTACAGGTCCTACTATGTGAATAGAGGTGTCGAGGTCGAACATAGTAGTCCATCGTCTAATTACCGGTCATTGATGTATATAGTTAACAGACGCGAGATCACCCACCGATAATGAAAATGGGAATCAAGGTACTAGAGTGAAAACTAACAAGTGTGAATAAATGTGTTGAGGTCGAACACTTGAGAGAATCCATCTATCAGGGGACATTGATGTATTCCCAAAAAACTATCGATGGCAAGAGAACCTACCACTGAAGGTACTGCAAGTATCAAGGAACTCAAAGATGACTCTAGATTCCTATCCCACAATAAATGATCTGAAGTCGATGGGATGAAATATGCTGGAAGGAGGGCATTAAGGCATCCCCCATCATCCAACATGAGGTACTTAGCAAAGTTGTATAATGTGGAAGGACTCGATCAAAAAGTGCATGAACAAGTAACTATACCGGGAATGACTGACATGCAAAGTCAAGATAACTGAGGAATGGTCGACTCATGTTTCAAATTCCTTCGAACAAGAGAATAATGACAAATGGTGACTGAATGTAGGCAGCATAGACTCGATATGAAAAACTGGGACATCTCTGTGACACAAGAGGAATCGATAGAGGCTCCATAGGGACTAGAAACTTAACCAATCGGTGGAGATAAACTTAGAGAAACGAGTACAGCTCCTAAGGTCAAACTATTAACCCAACCAATGGATGTGATATATAGTGCTATGTTCAAAGGTGACATGACTCGAATGCTGCCAAAGATAACATCTTTTCTTGTCTGGATTTTTGGTTTTTTAAATTTTTTTGGACTTTTTCAAATATTTGAAAAGCTTGAAAAAGAATAAAATCACTTTAAAGTTACAGACTAGAAGGAGACGAGTGTCAAATGGGAAAACAAACTAGTTCCAAGTAGTAGAACATACCTATGCTCAATGCAAGGACACATGTGTAGGATAGCAACACTTGGGGGAAAGTCCCCTCCTGGTAAAAATAGGGAATCAAGCTGCAAATGATATATAAAATGGATCTGTGTGGCTAGACATGAGACAAGCTTGAGCTATATGGATGATACTCAAAGTCAAGGAAGCTGACATAAGGTTCAATGAGGTAAGAAAATCTCATGATAATGCAATTACATTTTGACATAAGGGAGTCCTGGGGAAACAGGGAAGCAAAAGATCAAGAGGAGTATGAGGCTCTTACAAAATGTCATGGCGATACTATGCAACGGACTCCCACATCCTAAAATACAAATTATCGGCATGGGCACCAAATGCAAACAAGGAGATAACTAGGGCACCCATGTATAGGAAAGCTCTACCATTCGCATAGTGTCACTTCTAAAAGTAGCATGAAGGTTCCATGACACCATGGAATGGGTTTGTACCTAAGGTTAAAATGAAACAATCATAAGGGAATGCATAAGTGCAAGTGGATGTGATATCCTAACCTATATGCTAGTTCAGACATAATACTTGTGATAGGAACGAATAGGTCGAAACCTCAGAGAGAGTGTACAAAAATTGGACTCTACATGACAACCATATTAGTCCAACATAAACCAAAATAGTTAATAAAGAATCCAAACTATAGGATATAGGGTGGAATGATCATGACAACTGCACCCAAAGGAAACAGTGCGGTGAACAATGGGACATAAAAATTAAAGTAAGGTGTAGACCCAATGTTCACGCATCCACCACCACCCCCGTGAGGGTGACTACTGGTGTAAAGATCGAGCGAAGGGAAAAAATCCTCCACAAATGGAGTAGAGGATGGAATACGACCATTCCCAAATCTATGAGCACGATAAGGAGCAGTGATGCCCCCAATTATGACACCAGGGTTTGCACTAGGACCAAGGATGGGCGATAGGATACTAGGCATGCCGAAAATAAAAGGACCCAAACTTAAGAGAGCATACATATACTCAAGTACCCATGATCCCAAAGGCCAACTAGCACACAAAGAGCACACTCCTAAGAAAATCTATAGCCAAAATACAAGCAAACCAAGGGGAGGATATGTGAGCTCCCGAATGCAGTAGGCCCTGTCTCGCCTAGGAGAGGCTTGAAACTCCCATACACTACAAGCAGAGGTGCGTAACCAATTATATTGGCCCTCAACTTCAATGCATATAGTGACTGTGTTGTCCGACCCCAGCCTAGCCGGGACACCCGCAGAATAACCCCTGCAAAGTACCCCCTCGATAACCTAGGTAAGGCAACTAAGGTCACCTCAATATAATCAATTCTCAAGCGGATAGTCGCATGCAGGATTGACTGTATGGGTAGGGTAGCAAAGCCTGAAACTTTCGAAAGAGCCCCTTGATACGAATACAATCCTGGAAAGATCTTCTGTTCTACTCAGTTATGACTAGGGGTCATCCGAATCAATAACTGCTCACACTACCTCGTACTTAACTCCCTTGTAAGAGGAGGATTCGGAGAAACACTAATTATGCCAAGGAATTTCACACTCTCACCTGGACACACACATACATGTTGTCATTTAGTGGTCTTGGAGAATTTACTCACAATGAACTATTCCAAGACCCTAAAACCTAATCTTGTTGGTGCACCCTATAAAAGAAAAGAGTGTAATTCATTTTATTATGCATTGATTTTAATTGGATGTGATTACTCAAAGGGAAATGGTCATGCAACTAATGAAGTTATGCCTCAGCAGTGAAGTAAATATGCACACCATAACAAACAATGCTAAGTGCAATCTTTGTCAAATGAAAAATAGGGTATGCCACTACATGAGATGCATAAAAAATCATTCCTTTCCGAATGCCAATGCAATCCTTCCTATACGAAAGCCTAAACACAACTCTCATCCAAGAAAACCAATGCAAGTACCTCCTCAAATCCATATCTAAGATGCAACTAAGAGTGCACCTACTTTGTATTTTTTAATATAAAAGAATGAAAAATGCAATAAAAGTCATATAAAACTCTCAGTCTCTATAGCAAGTATAAAACACAATCCCAGCAAGACACCGAGACCAAAAAAGAGTAATGCACTAATGGAAAAACAAAAAGGATAAATGACTAAAACTACTTTCAAAAGAAAAATCAATGAAAAAGCAGTCTCTGGTCACAAAAGAAGCATCCAGCAGACAACATCAGACCCAAGGAAGACCCAACCACACTCACAACCCACCCAAGAACTTCCCACAACATCAAACTTACCAAAAGGGAGGATGTACACAATTGTTTAAAGAACAGCTATGTATATATGCAACTTTTGGCCAAAAAGCTACATGTATATGCGGATTTTGGCCAAAAATTAGTGTATGTACATGACTTTTGGCCAAAAACCTGTGTATACAGAGAAAATAGTGGTAAAAATTAGGCCAAGGGTCAAACCAATAAAGGGGAGTGTCAATGGATGAACATACTATAAAATGCAACATAGAAACAAGGAGAAACAAAGAGCAAGTCAATAATATCAAGCACATTGTACTACAACAAATCCTAGAATTAGCATCCCATTTAGTGTCCCTTTTTAGTGTAATTTTTTTTTACATTGAGTGGTCAAACTAGATGCTAAATGGGACGCGTCATGGACAAAACTTAAAGCATCCCAGGAAACGTCTTTTTTTGCTTCCTAAATAGAATCCTTTATGATGTCCAAAATAACGTCTCTTTTTTTTCTTCTAGAATAGCATCCAACTTTGTTTCCTAAACAACGTCAAGGTTTGCTTCTAGAATAGCACCCAAATTTGCTTCCTAAACAATGTTGAGGTTTGCTTCCTAAATAACGTCCTTCTTTGCTTCCTAGCGAGTGTCCACTTTTACTTCTTAAATGAAACCCCCATTAGCACCATATTTGCATCCTTAATAGCACCATGTTAGCATCCAAATTAGCATCCATTTTTGCTACCACGTTAGCATCCCATTTTGCACCATGTTTTACTTCCAAATATGTGCCAATTTTCGCTTCAAAATTTGCACCAATTTTTGCTTCCTTTTTTGCATCATGTTTTTCTACCAAAATGACGCCAAATATTTCTTCTATTGTTGCACCATATTTTTCTTCCTATGTAGCACCATCTTTTGCATCCAAAGTAACGTCTTATTTTTCTACCATATCAACGCCATGTTTGGCTTCATCATTAGCGCCATGTGTTTCATCCTTTTTAATGTCTAGTTTTGCGTCTCTCATGTTTTGGTCACTAATTTAGTCATTTTTAGTATTTAACCGATATTATAATATCATTAGGGCATGGAGGAATTGAACCACCAACCTCCTTCTTGTAAGGCAGGTGCTCTTCCATTGAGCTAGAACCCTTTAAGAATTTGAGAACCTAACTTACAGAGTCCTCTATAATGGTAAAAATGATCAATACACAACTTTGAGTATCTAATGGTCGAACAAGGCAACAGAAAAAGAGGCTTTTGTAATACTATAAAGGACACTCATCAACATCAACAGTGTTGCATGTATCAGAAGATGACAATGTAATAGTACAAATTTGGTTACCTAAAATAATGTAGCTTGGGCATTATGGTTATATCAAGACCTAATAAGCCATGTTATTAGCAATGCACATTAGTGCATGCACATGACCAGAGAGAAAAGCAATGTTCCACTAGTCTAGCTAGCAGCCAAATTATGACAACCTGGTTACAAACATGTAATATCTTGCACCTTATTCTAGTAGACAGACAATTCTACCGTTGGTCCTAGCTGCATGTGATTACACACGGGATAAGTTATAACTTATGTACCAGGATAGTTACCTGCATAAGATTAGTTCTAACAGAGTGGGGAAACAAGAGTGAAAACAAAGAGAGTGTGCCTTGAAACAAATCTTATATCATTGCAATGAATTGTGAATTGTTGATTCAAGCATTTAAAAGCATGAGAATCGAGAATTAATTGCGGAAATGCATCTGGGAAATAGCATGAGTGCTATAAGGAAACTTAATTTCAATGTCTTTAAAGATTTGTAAGGTGCAGAAGGAATAGACCACTCACTAAATATGTTGGGGGGTGGGGGTTGAAGGTATTATGGAAGGAATTTTAAGTGGAAACAACATACACTGAGAATCTACAATATCTTCCTGAACATAAAAAAATGGCGAGTACAAAAGAGTAATGTGGCTGAACTACATCGAGTGTATAATGGTACTCATTATGATGAAGGGATCAAAGTGATCAAAAAGAAAGTTTAGAGAAAAGACTACTACCATTTCTAAAATACTGACCATTCCAAGAACTCCCTAGGAATGGTTTGTTGGCGTCCATTTCTTGTCATTTTTTGGGAAATTTTCTAGGTTGTATCCTTTAGGAGATGGGTCATTCCCATAAAAAAAAATGTAGTAACAATCATTTCATCCTGTAGAGCATATTGTATGGCCTCATTTGGATATAAAGGAAATGAGCGTAAAGTTTGAGAAAAACCAACAAGAAGCTTAGGTTAGTTTGACCTAATATATTGCTAGTAATCAAATACTTAATAGAAGTCAACTATGATAATTCATCTAGTTAGTAGTGAGAAGCTAAAGTTACGAGGATATATATAGATATATGTACATATATGAGAACAAATTGGATACAATATGGTTGGATATGCATATATAAAAATACATGTAAAATATGTGTGAGCATGTAAAAGACATGTATTTCCTAATATTTCCAGAGTTTTAACAAAGTATTTCCCATGGCTTAATGTATTTCCTAATAAAATGCTCTACAAAAATAGCTATTGACCCATTTTCCATTTTTCATATGGCATAGATTTCCTATTTAAAAATGTTCTTAAGCTCATAACTTGGCCCAATGGAAGGGTGCTATCCTCAGTGGGGGTTATTAAATAGTTAAAAAATGTATAGCTGTGTTTTTCTAAAAATAATGCCCAAATATGTACAACTGATAGAGGTTTTCATAATTTCATATAAACTAAATGTGTACCTCATGAATATGAGCTCTCTTTTGAAAAATCCTATCCTCATGTTCCAACAGCCTGAATAAAATTGCTCCACCCTGTCCAATATTACTTGCATGATAAAATGTTCCACATTTTAGTGTGATATCAGCTTAGCTAGAAATTCTAGTTGTATCCAAACCAGTTAACATCCTTTCATTCAAGGTTCAGTAATTTCAGACACAGGAGATGTCCTATATCTTTTATAAAAATCCATGTGCATTTGAAATTTTAGAAAGAGAAAACATTATACAACTTTAATGCCAACAATTGGATAAAGTTGGTCAAGATGAACCGGGTATCATTTCCATCAATCTAGGGACATGATATCTTGCGATTCAAGTGATAATTAAAATTTCAAAGGCCACACAACTTCATATTACAAGATTTAGAAGACCAAAGTGAAAATATCACAATATCTGGTAACATATAGTGAAGTCCTTCGGTCAACATAATCTTTGCTAACAAAAATTATATAATAAATGCAATTAGTGTCATAATACCTCACTTGTATCTGTCAAATAGCCACCCATTACACTGAATTCTTTCTTGTATACATCCATGAGCAAATTAATTGCACCCTGTAAAATAGAAAATAGCCACCAACAAATTATCTTCCAGGAGAATATTGTCACAGAACCAAAACAGAGAATGTGAACTATAAAAACTGATCTATAATAAATTGTCTACACACTAGTGATAATCATGCTTAGAAGTTAGAACAACAATCAGCTTAGACATAAAAATATTCCAAGCATTTCAACTAAAATGAATTTCAAAACAGAATGTAAATTTAGATAATATTTATTCAGCGACTATTTAAGGAATTCAAATAGAATATAGGAGGTGTAACATCTCTACACACAATCCTCAGGAAAAGTACAAAAGGAGGAATTAACAAACAAAAATTATAGGCAATTGTTGAAAATGAAACAGTATGCATATCACAAAGAAAAATCTTGATAAAAATGAAAATTACTTGTCTGTCCTGAAGCGGTCGCTTACATGTTCCTTTGTTCGATGTATCTGTTCCTAATTTATTATTTCCATTTCTTCTGCCTTGAGAATATGAACTCCCATCTGCAGATGAAGCATCCATTATTCTGTTGTTTTAATATTTATATCTGCCTAAGGTAATCATATTAAACAGAGTAAAAAATCAACACAATCTAACAAATCCTATAATTAACAATAGGTGCAACATAGTAAATCCCCACTCAAATCAAAAGGAAATGAATAAGAAAATGACAATGGATATAAAAAAAGATGTCCATTGGAATAATAATTCTCAACTATCATTTTTACAAACAACAGGAAACTGAAAATAAAGAGTATCAAAGGAGCTTGACATGAATCACGGCATTTATAAACCCTCCCAGGCCTATACATAAACTAAAGGAATAGTTTTTCATTTTCTCCATTAAAGCCCCCCCAAGAAAAGAATGGTTATCATTCCTCCCAATACTAAGTATTACGGTGCTATTCTCAATACTGTACTCTGATATAAACAAAAGAAGTATTAGACACACCATGAAGAGAACTACATAACACATATGCTAAACTTGTTGTACCTATGTATTTTCTCACGTCAAAACTGCACCTAAAATGGACACTGAGCAATACATATTTACAACATTTTATCTCTCCTAAAATCTACAAAGCTACCTGCATTTTGCTTTGCATAAAATCTCCAGAACATAAAATGGGCTCTTGATTTTCTCTTCATTTAAACACTACAGAATCCTCTTCCCTTTAGTTAACTATCTTTTGTGTTCAATAAGGTAAGAGAAATTCTCCTTTAGGCCTCTCTATAAGAGGTTGAATGATTCAATCTCTCTTGAATTCTGTAGATATCAAGAAAAGTAATGTTTGTACACATCATCTTATCCAAATACATTATATGGATCATCATAAATGTAAACCAACCCCTATGCCTATATGTAATCATTTCAAGTGACTTCCTTAATTATCATAAATTCTCACAACTAATGGATTTGTAGTCATACTAAAAAACTTCAACATCTTAAGGCTTATATTATCATACAAGCATAACAATCATCTTCAATATTGAGTTCTCTAACTTATCTCAAATAACAGAATCTCCCTTTCAAAACTATCTGAGGATGCATCTGATATTTGTTAGTTTCTAATGCAACAGAGTTTTTCTTCGGCGATGTGCTTCACCATGGGAGTCATGTCCCTCTTTGGTCCTTCAAGGCACTGCTCAACATTTTCTACAAGTTATTTGTCAGTTATGCTCAATGAAAAATGATGATAGTTTCTACAATGAACAAAACTCCAAAGAACATTAAGAAAGTGCATTTACAGCTAGTTTCATCTATATTCAAAGGAGTGCACCTGGTTACATTCACAAAGTTAATATTGCAATGCATTCATCTTTAGCTTCAATTCTTCCCCTTTTTACCGAATGAAAATGTTCATCAAAGTTAAGTTTATGTTTCCTTTCCTTCATCTGTGTCCTTATATTTTGATGATCTACTCTAGATAATACTTCAAGAACATTTTCTTCTTCCGTGTAAATATTTATCTTTATTTGATTATCTTATCTCTCTCATAGAATTGATAACCCTTGATAATGTTTTTCAAGAGATTTCTTTTCTTCTTTAAAATGGAATTCTGATGCAAAGAAGTGTTTGGAACTACCCTAACTCCATTGTCTTTAGCCTCAAATGTAGAAAGCACATGATCTTTAACATTAGGAACAAAATTTTCATGAATATTTTCAAAATCTTTTTCACCCTTCAAATTTCCTTTACAGTTTGAAACTTGAATGCTCTCTTCAGTGCTTCCATGTTTAAAAGATTCAAAATTGCTGACAATGTTATTTGTCGCTGTTTTTCTACGATCTAGGAACTAACTTTTAGGCACTAATCGAGAATCTCTAATTTCTTTTTCCATGCTTTTCCTTTTCTGACTAAACTGCTTTTCACTCATGGTTATCATTCCTCCAAATACTAAGTATTATAGTGCTATTCTCAATACTATACTCTGATATAAACCAAATAAGTATTAGACACACCATGAAGAGAACTACATAACACATATGCTAAACTTGTTGTACCTATGTATTTTCTCACGTCAAAACTGTACCTAAAATGGACACTGAGTAGTACATATTTACAACATTTTATCTCTCCTAAAATTTGCAAAGCTACCTACATTTTGCTTTGCATAAAGTCTCCAGAACATAAAATGGGCTCTTTATTTTCTCTTCATTTAAACACTAGAGAATCCTCTTCCCTTTATTTAACTATCTTTTGTGTTCAATAAGGTAAGAGCAATTCTCCTTTAGGCCTCTCTAAAAGAGGTTGAATGATTCAATCTCTCATGCATTATGTAAATATCAATAAAAGTAATGTTTGTACACATCATCTTATACAAAGACATTATAGGGATCATCATAAATGTAAACCAACCCCTATGCCTATATGTAATCCTTTCAAGTGACTTCCTTAATTATCATAAAGTCTCACAGCTAATGGATTTGTAGTCATACTAACAACCTTCATCATATTAAGGCCTAGATTGTCATACAAGCATAATAATCATATTCAATATTAAGTTCTCTAACTTATCTCAAATAACAGAATCTCCCTTTCAAAATTATCTGAGGATGCATTTGATATTTGTTAGTTTCTAATGCAACAGAGTTTTTCTTAGGCGATGTGCTTCACCATGGGAGTCATGTCCCTCTTTGGTCATTCAAGGCACTGCTCAACATTTTCTACAAGTTATTTGTCACTTATGCTCAATGAAAAAATGATGATAGTTTCTACAATGAACAAAACTCCAAACAACATTCACAAAGTGCATTTATATCTAGTTTCATTTGTCTTCAGGGGAGTGCACCTGGTTGCATTCACAAAGTTAATATTGAAATGCATTCATCTTTAGCTTCAATTCTTGCCCTTTTTACCGAATGCAAATGTTCATCAAAGTTAAGTTTATGTTTCCTTGTCTTCATCTGTGTCCTTTTATTTCGATGATCTACTCGAGATAGTACTTCAAGAACATTTTCTTCTTCCGTGTAAATATTTATCTTTATTTGATTATCTAACCTCTCTGGTAGAATTGATAACCCTAGATAATGTTTTTCAAGAGATTTGTTTTCTTCTTGAGAATGGAATTCTGATGCAAAGAAGTGTTTGGAACTACCCTAACTCCATTGTCTTTAGTCACAAATGTAGAAAGCACATGATATTTGACATTAGGAACAAAATTTTCATGAATATTTTCAAAATCTTTTCTCACCCTTCAAATTTCCTTTACAGTTTGAAACCTGAATGCTCTCTTCAGTGCTCCCATGTTTAAAAGATTCAAAATTGCTGACAATGTTATCTGTAGTTGTTTTTATACGATATAGGAACTAACTTTTAGGCACTAATTGAGAATCTCTAAATTATTTTTCCATGCTTTACCTTTTTTGACTAAACTGCTTTTCACTCGTGGTTATCATTCCTCCCAATACTAAGTATTATAGTGCTATTCTCAATATTGTACTCTGATATAAACCAAAGAAGTGTTATACGCACCATAAAGAGAACTACATAACACATATGCTAAACTTATTGTACCTAGGTTATTTCTCATGTCAAAGCTGAACCTAAAATGGACACTGAGCAGTACATATTTACAACATTTTATCTCTCCTAAAATCTGCAAAGCTACCTACATTCTGCTTTGCATAAAATATCCAGAACATAAAATGGGCTCTTGATTTTCTCTTCATTTAAACACTAGAGAATCCTCCTCCCTTTAGTTAACTATATTTTGTGTTCAATAAGGTAAGAGAAATGATCCTTTAGGCCTCTCTATAAGAGGTTGAATGATTCAATCTCTCTTGAATTCTGTAGATATCAAGAAAAGTAATGTTTGTACACATCATCTTATCCAAAGACATTATAGGGATCATCATAAATGTAAACCAACCCCTATGCCTATATGTAATCCTTTCAAGTGACTTCCTTAATTATCATAAAGTCTCACAGATAATGGATTTGTAGTCATACTAACAGCCTTCCTCATCCTAAGGCCTAGATTATCATACAAGCATAACAATCGTCTTCAATATTGAGTTCTCTAACTTATCTCAAATAACATAATCTCCCTTTCAAAATTATCTGAGGATGCATCTGATATTTGTTAGTTTCTAATGCAACAAATTTTTTCTTAGGCGATGTGCTTCACCATGGGAGTCCTGTCCCTCTTTGATCCTTCAAGGAACTGCAATACATTTTCTACAAGTTATTTGTCACTTATGCTCAATGAAAAAATGATGATAGTTTCTACAATGAACAAAACTCCAAACACCATTAACAAAGTGCATTTACAACTAGTTTCGTCTGTCTTCAAGGGAGTGCACCTAGTTTCATTCACGAAGTTAATATTGCAATGCATTCATCTCCAGCTTCAATTCTTTCCCTTTTTACTGAATGCAAATGTTCATCAAAGTTAAGTTTATGTTTCCTTTCCTTCATCTGTGTCCTTTTATTTCGATGATCTACTCCAGATAATACTTCAAGAACATTTTTTCTTCCATGTAAATATTTATCTTTATTTGATTATCTGATCTCTTTGGTAGAATTGATAACCCTAGATAATGTTTTTAAAGAGATTTCTTTTCTTCTTCAAAATGGAATTCTAATGCAAAGAAGTGTTTGGAACTACCCTAAACCCATTGTCTTTAGTCACAAATGTAGAAAGCACATGGTCTTTGACATTAGGAACATAATTTTCATGAATATTTTCGAAATCTTTTTCACCCTTAAAATTTCCTTTACAGTTTGAAACTTGAATGCTCTCTTCAGTGCTCCCATGTTTAAAAGATTCAAAATTGCTGACAATGTTATCTGTCGTTGTTTTTCTACTATCTAGGAACTAAATTTTAGGCACTAATCGAGAATCTCTAATTTCTTTTTCCATGCTTTTCTTTTTCTGACCAAACTGCTTTTCACTCATGGTTTGCTCTGAAATAATGCATGTATCTGGTGATTGTATCCTAATTTCTTCAAGATAAGAAGAAAAAATCAAAATATTGTCTCCATCAATATGAATATTGCTTTCACTCTTTGATGACCTTTTAAAATCTCTCTGTTGTCTTCAAATCTGGCCCAGTTATTAAAGGTAGTGCACCAGAAACATCAGACCTCAAATGGTTCTCAAAATGGCTTGTAGGCACCGCACCAGCAACATTAGAGGCTTCAAGCAAGAACACAAGGGAGGCAAGAACAAAATGATGGAAGAATAGAACATTGAATCTTGTTGAATCTTGTACTCATAGATATGGATCCTTAACCAAGACACCAACCCAGGGTCTTTGGCAAGTTACTCACTTTTATTGGTTTCACTAAGTGAAAAATAAGTGACGTTTAAATGGTTTTGGTGACTCAATTTCATTAGTCTCTATATAGTATCCACTTCACATAAAGGCCAAGTATTCTATAAATAATAAATTATGATTATTGTCAGTTTATATTCAATAAGACCCCTAAACATTTTGAGGAATCGAGGTCACCTGCACTTCTTGCACTGAGTGCAAAGAGTCAACTCTCTATATCTTGATTTGGAGGTCTTTTTGTTGAGAACATATTTCAGGAGAGAGCATAATGTATTTACATCCCTGGTCTAGTTCAAATTCATTCGCATAATTGTGTATATTATAGAGTTCAAGAGCAGATATGTATTTGGATTCAAAAGGTTGAGATTTCTCAAAAGACTCCTTCAGGATTTAGTTGCATTTTTCCATTCCAGTATTTTAGACCTATCCACTGACAATTCAAGGCAATAATTGCATCAGGGGCTTCCAAAAGATTAAAGGTGACAACAAATTCATTTAACATAAACTCTTTAAGAGATTAATAAAATATTTAGTTTGTGATTTATATGATGCTAATCCTAAGATGAGTCCTAAGAAATAACTGCAACCAAGATTCTGCCAGTGGTGTATGTAAGGATGAAATAAGAATAAGAAAATACCTCTGCTATATTACCAATTTTATTTGTACAATACAACATAGAACGATAAAAAAGTTCACAATACTAGGAAAATGCATATGCAAACATTTTTTGGGAAATCAATTGTTTTCTGATATCAACCGTTCGTCTTGTGAGTATTTCTCTTCCGTGGAAACAATTAAGCTATCAAATTTGGAGACCTGATAGTCAATTTGTTACTCCATCCTAACAAAGAAAACAAAAACCAACCAAATATCTAAGAGACAATGAGTTCCTTCATAATAAACAAGCAACGCACAGTTTACTAAGCTCTGTGGAGCACTCAAAGGAGATAGGGTACATGTGCCCATAACATTAGGGACTATGTAATTCTAGTTGTGAAATAAACATGTATTAAATAATGAACATCATGACTACTGGTGGGAAAGTACAGGCTCCAAGATATTGGATCAATGCCCATTGAATTTCTTGATAATAAGTATTTGCACATCAACTAAGAAGAGAATACAATGCGTACCTCATTCCTCGGGTAACAGCTAAAGGTGCATCACATATGACTCCAATCAGCTCTATTTTGTATGGATTTCTTGACTATCCACTTTCCAGCATTGGTTCCTTACTATCATTGGCTTTTCCTGCCAAAAATCCTTCTATCGTAACCTGGTTAAAACTCTCTCCATCAAAAACTGAATCATACTCCTCAACTGGTTCCCCCAGGCTTGTAGGATTTAAGAAGATGTTTGAAGACGTATCTAAGAAGAAAAAATAGATTTGAAATTCAGGAAACAAGAACAAACAAAAGAACACTTATATGCCTGTGTACCTATGTTGTAATCACAAATCCTTTTTCGTTTGGACTAATACACTTTACTAAGAATAAAGTATTTATGGGCGTATCGACATGGTATCTTGGAAACCACTCCTAAGTATAACTTCATGGATATCTATTCCATGTTCCAAAGTCCACAACTCGACAAATAATACACTTTACTGAGCATAAACAATTTCTGGGCATATCCACAGGGTATCTTGGAAACCACTCCTAAATATAACTTCATGGATCTCTGTGCCATGTTCCAAAGTCCACAAATCGGCAAATGCTGGAAAAACACTAGCAAACATTAGTTGATTCACCTAGCTTCCCAATATTTGCATCTCACAAAATAGTGCCAATGCTTCTTCATTATACCCATGCATGGCATACACTACAATAACCGTAACCCTTCATCATACGTAAGGAAGTGTGCAATGGAATAAAGATTCACAATCTGTCCTTCAAATCCAATCTCTTTTGCAATCTTTTTCATATTATCAAGCAGCAAATTTTTCAATAGGAAATGACCTGCAAAAGTAGAACCCATCAAGTTGGTTTGGTTATAAAATCTACAATTAGAGTAATGCACAAGCATAAATCATCATGCTTCTTACAAGAAACTTATGAATTTTGATGTTTGATTCAAACGGTTTGTGAAAAAGGGTTCAACTTGCCCCTTTTATACCATTGAATCATTTCACTGAATATGGAATTCTAGTAAATACTTGATCTCAATATCTACCAGTTTCCCCTTATCCAATTAACTCTTTCTGTCTCCAAAACCTAAAATTTCTCAAACCCCAAAGATCTTATAGTTCCCACCCAAGTATTGCCTTAAACAGTTATTGAGGCATTCTTTTGAACAGTTTTAGGGCCTGGTTCGCAAAACCACTATCTGTAAACCCTGCAATCATTGAATTCCATGAGACCATGTTTCTCTGAGGAATTTCATTAAACAGTTTAAGGGACTAATCAACAAACGCATTCTGTGCGTACCCTGCAGCCATTGCTCTCCAGGAGACAATATCTCCTTGATGCATTTTGTCAAACACTTCATGTGCCTTCTTTGTAAAGCCGCATTTTACATACATGTCTATGAGGGAACTCATCACAAAAAAATTGGACTCATATCCACATCTTATTATATGTTGATGTATTTCCAGACCTTGGGCGAGGGATGGTAGGTTGGCAAAAGCTAGACGAACAGAAGCAAAAATGAATTGATTGGGTTGGATGCCAATGCCTCTACATGATAAAATCCATGTTTTGTATAACCTGCAATCATGACAGTCCAAGAGCACACATTTCACTTAGGCATTTGATCGAAAACTCTACGAGCGTCCACCACATTTTCGCACTTGACATACGCATTAACAAGGGTATTTTTGAAAACTGTGCATGCCATGAATCCCATCTGACTGATATGAACGTGGACTAATTTGTCCTCTGGTAAGGATTTTCTCTTAATGCAACTCTGTAAGAGACACACATAGGTGTGAGAATTGTAGACATAGTTGTTTGTGATATTTAAAATGTGTAGAGCCTCCTTCAAATGTCCCTCAGTACAGAGCTCTGTGAGATGGTGGGCTTGATCATGACGAGCGTTAGCATTATAGTGTGTTTGACTTTGAACACTGATACTATTGGCAAACAATCGGAGTTGAAGGGGGTGAAAGATCGTCCCAACGAACAAAACCATTTTTCTTACCAATGCTTGAAGGTACTTGGAATTGAGTTCATTTCCATGACACTACTCCCTCCATGCACCAGATCAAATTCTAAGGGTGACGATGCTCCTGCCACTCACCACAAGTGATCAAATTTGAAGGGTGATGTTGCTCCCGCCACTCACCACTAGTGATCAAATTTGAAGGGTGGGTATTGATTTCAAATGGTTGTGCTCATGCGTATTAATTTCAGATGGTGATGCTTCCACCACTCACCAGTGACCAAATGTGAAGGGTGGATCTTAATTTCAATTGGGGCATTTATTCTTGGAGCCCAATGAAAGGTGAAATAAGTAATTATACAATGAGTTAAAAGAAATGGAGAGAGGTAAGGTGGTGTATGGATTAATCTATGTGTCCATCTGGGTCAAGAAAGGCGATGGAGCCATTGACATTTCTAATGTCATTCAAAATTTATGTTTTACGATACTATATGTTAAAACTAACGTTAGTGCAATTATAGAATTTATTAACTTCATATCTATGTCATAAATGATTTTTATGAACATTCAAAGTCTAAAATATCTAAAATATTATATGCTAGAACTAATGTTACTGCAATTACAGAATTACTTAACTTTGTAAATAATTTTTATGAACGTTCAAAGTCTAGACATAAGAAATCATATGAGCAATTTGAACTTGCCTGGAATAAAAAATGTTTCAATGACAATGTAAGACCAGCAAAGGTTTCATGGAAATGATAGTAAAATTTTTATCTATTCTATCATAAAAACCTTTGAAAGACTTTAAATAAAAGTTAATATATAGTTTGATTTGTTTGTAAGTCGCTTAAAAAATTGGAATTTAATATTTATGGTCTTCCTTTTACAAGGAAATCTTTGCAATAAATTTAAGAATATTTGTTGTTTGGTGTAAAATTCATCGATTTATTAATTGGATTTAAAAGAAGCAACCAATTCCAAGGTTTTACTCTAAATGTGGAATTCAAAAGTAATTAACCACTTAAATAAAAACAAATTAATGGAAGTCTATGTTGTGGAATTTAAAGGTGAAAGTTGAAATAAGTCATTCAACTTCAATTGATAACATAAGTATAACTTAACTAAATCTTTCACTAAAAAAATGTAAAAAATAAATATTGTTTTTTCAATTTTTTTCAATTTTTAATAATTGAGCACTCAATATTTAAATGAAGAAATGATATATTTTCAAAAAACCTTGTTTTGAACACATTAAGTTTTCATGCCTGTATCATTAATTTTACAGTTCATTAACATAACAACTATTCAATTGTATTTTTTTAAAGTTGGACCACACTTCAGTATACAAAAAAAAACTACTTAGACTATGTCCTAACCATATTGAGGCATTCTAGTGCAATCCAAGCTTGAGAGATCTAAGAATGATAAGGAATGGGCACCTAACATGAAATAATACATAACTTAGAAAACATTAAAAAAAAATCCTACATACCAATCAAGTTAGCAAAGCTCTATGTCGAAATTGTTTTCCATGCCGATGTATGCCACTACCCTCTTTATTGTCTTACCAAAAGGCATGCTAATGAGGAAGAAGACCTAAAATTATGGACTTCACCTTCAAAGAATTATGCCTTGCAATCACATTGGTAACAAGTGATAAGAATATCATAAACATGTCAAATGTTAGTTGATATTGTTAATTAAAGACTTATATGGTAAATTTAATATAATATAAATTTAGTATGACATGGAGTTTCTTCGTTACAAATTAAAATCTATTACGATTGGAAGAAATCAATGGAAACACAATGACAATACAAAGGGTTCCCATTGATGATAGAATGGAGTTGTAATTAGCTTAAACAACGCATTTCAATGTTGTATGATATAGATTTTTTCCATTACAAATTGTACTCTATTGTGATTTGATTCATGGATTAAGAGTTGTGCTTAGCTTCCAAGTTTGTCACATTCATTTCCTTCTAGATTTGAAACCCTTATCATCTTGGAGTATAGTGAAAAATATTCAATAGATTGAGCAAATGGATTCCTTATATCCTATGCAACAATATGTTGTTGACCCATCTTGTCATATATTATCACTGGCATTATACATGACCACATCTCACTACAATGTGTTGCATAACAACCCCTTCACAGGATTTATACCAATGTTGAATGTTGAAAATCAACTCGAGGTGTAGCTTTTCCTATCTCTATGTTGAATGTTTTTCTTGTTGAAATTCATGGCACAATTCATGTCACTAACCCTGGATTCATATATGGTGCTATGTTGTTCAGGACGTTTTTTTGGAGGCTATTATTGGCGTTATATGGGATGCTTTTGTGGATGCCAATTGGGACGTTAATTGGGATTTTATTTGGGATGCTAATTATTGTCCAAAATAATTCCAACTTTTAAAAATGGACGATATTTGGGATGCTAATTGGGATGCTAATTGGGACACTAATTGGGATGCTAATTGGGACGCTAATTGGGACGTTAATTGGGATGCTAATTAGCATCCAAAATAACACCAAATTTTAAAAAGGGACGCTAATTGGGATGCTAATTGGGATTCTAATTGGAAGGCTAATTGGGATTCTAATGGGGATGCTAATTGGGATGCTAATTGGGACGTTAATTGGGATGCTAATTAGCGTCCAAAATAGTGCCAAATTTTAAAAAGGGATGCTAATTGGGATGCTGATTGGGACACTAATTGGGACGCTAATAAGGAATCTAATTGGGATGATAATTAGTGTCTAAAATAGCATCAAATTTTAAAAAGGGACACAAATAACACCATTAAAAGCGCCATCCCGTGGAAAAGTGTCCACTTTGTCCAAAAAATAATGAAAAATACAATAAAGTGGATAGTGGACACTAAAAAGAAAGCTAAAAGGGATGTTAATCAAAGGTTTTTGATGTAGTGTTGTGCCCCCAAACCCCAAAGAAAAATAAGGAACGTCCTCAACAGAGTCGTCAATTCTATTACGGAGAGAAATTCCTATGGCTTGGGGTACCACAACAGACAACTTAACTCCAGAAATCAATCCCTTCCTATATGCAAGAGAAAGCAAACAACTAACACTAAAGGATCTCGATTCGTACCTTATTCCAGATGGTTGGTGTAGATCCCCATTGAGCTTTCCAACTTCAGCTTGAATTGATGAATTGTGTCCTCAACATTCAATAAACAAGATAAGCATACTATATATAATTGTGTTAGCTCTACTCTAGCATATATAAGAAATAACATACAAGCATTTGAAATCATCCATGGATAAAATATTCATCCAAACACACATTATTGGACATTTGATATAAGATCAGAGATTACAATGAATACAACCTCTGTCGGCACGTCTGTGAATCAAAGAAACCGAGTCCCCCACTTGGGCCTCCACCACTTCAATCCTCCATCTCTCGATAGCAAGCTCACAAGAAAAAGGTAAGCTTGGGAAGAACAAAAAATTGCTCCAAGGGACAAAGGGGATGCAGACTCAAGCATAAGTTCCAGCAACAATGGACTATAGTTCCCTTGCTCTTAATTTCTCATATGCCTTCAATGTATCGAAATGGTTCCTTATATAGCTCATCAATGGGGTAATGCAAGGTCGAATCCAAGCGATCTCAAGGCATATGGAAGGCCAGGAGACAAGTGAGTCGGATCCACATCAAGGAAAACTCCAAAATAATTTGGATTTTTGCACACATCACAATGTACGTGGTTTTAGAGGTCAAACCTATGTATATACATGATAAAGGGTTTAAAAGTCATGTATGGCAATTCAACCATGTCTTTAGGGATGATATAGGAAACATCAAAGGAACAAGAATGGTCCATGGGGTCTAAGGAGTCTGCATAGGCACAGGGAAGGCCATAAAAGTGTGATTCACCATGTGTGGTAAAATCAGCTATAACAAGGGGTATATAGAGTAGAGATGAGGGGGAGATAGAGGGGGAGGGGTGATAGATAAGGGAGGGAGGGAGGGAGAGAGAGAGAATGAATGGAGTAAGTAATGGAGGTAATGAGGGAGAGAGGGGGACAAAGGGATGAAAAGGGAGAGAGATAGAGAAGGTGGAGAGGAGAGAGAGTTGGAGGAGCGAAGGAGGAAAAGAGGGGCATGAGAGAGAGAGAGTGGGAGAGGATGAAGGGATAAGAGGGAATGGGAGAAGAGAAAAATATGGGGAGAGAGAGATAGAGAGAGGAGGGTAGAGTGAGAAGGAGGAAGGGAGAGAGAGGGGGGACAGATTTAGAGAGAGGGGGAGAGAGAAGGAGAGTTTAGAGATATGGGGAAGAGATTCAGAGAGATAAAGGTAGAGGGAGGGGTAGAGAGACGGGGGTAGAGGAAGGGAGGGAGGGGTAGAGAGAGAGTAGGATGGAGGGCTAGAGAGATAGAGAGAGGGGAGGGGAGGGATAGAGAGAGAGATAGAGAGAGGGAGAGAGAGGGGCGAGAGAGAGAGAGAGAAGGGAGGTGAGGGATAGTGGGAGAGATAGATACAGGGAAAGAGGCGGTGGAGAGTGAGAGAGGAGAGGGATGGAAAAATAAAGAGAGAGGAGAGAGAGAGTGGAAAGAGGAATGGAGGGAGAGAGATATGGAGGGAGTTTAACAACCAACTATCTTCACAAAACAATGTGGTTGATTGTGCCTATAGTCATTCACTCATGGACCACTTTACTTGTGGTTGTGCTAGAACATATATGTTTTTTAAAAACATTACAAAAATAATTGATTTATGTCAAACACCCTAATTTAATTGGTTTTAATATTTAAATAGTGTAATTGTATTAATCCATTTCCAAGTCCTCTTGCTTACAAGAAACATATTTTCAACCACTTGATATCACCCATTGGGCTAAATGTTTTTTAACTAGTTATTAATATTTATTAGTAAAATTATGAGTATTTAAGACAAAATTCTAAATATTTGTTTTAATAAATCAAAATTAATCGAATAAACATTAACCATCATCATCCATATATTAAAAAAAAAACATAAAATTATTATGTGAATTAAAACATTAAAATATTTTTTTGTTGGTGAAGAAAATTATGTTATCATTGTGAAGTGAAAGCCTTACTTAAATATGGGGATGATTTGTGAAGATTAATTCCTAATGCTTCAAAAATGGTAGGAGATTCATGCAAAGAAGATGATGTCTCTAGAAGATTCCCATAACTAACTTCGTTAAGAAGTAGAATACTTCTAGAATGTCGTTGCAGACTTACAAACTAAGAATCAATGAATTGGACATTGTCCATACCTATATGGGAGATGAGAATTCCCTTATTCAAATTAGCATTTTGCAGTAGTTTAATGAGAAATATCGATAGATTTATGTGCTAGAAATCACAATGGAAAGTATTTTTCAAAATTTAGGCAATGAATTTGAAGATAAGTCTAAATTGGTTGATGACTTGGAAGAAGATTTTAAATTCTTCTCTCATGAATATATTGATGCATTGAATATGACAATTTGTAGACTAAAAGCAAAGAATTTCCAAATGAATAATGAGACTAATCACTTGCAAGCCTTTGTTGATGAGATTTGTGAAGAATATTCTCCTCTTCAAAAATAAAATAATCCTTTATCTGAAGAATATCAATATTTGAAAGAATATCAATATTTGAAAGAATATTATGATGCTTTGTTGCTATAGTTGAATGAGAAGAATGTAGCTATCAAGGGATTGCAGGATTGCAAGCATAGTCTTGAAAAGGAGGATTTTGGAATGAAAATTATGGAGCAAAATGTTGTTGAGTGGGGATTTGATGAGAAAAAGACTATTGAAGAACCAATTGATGAGAAGAAGACTATCATTGTTGAGCCAAGAGGATCACCCATTAATTTCCCACTCTTTATGCTCTTGCTTGTATCCTAACTATTTGTAAATTAACTGACAGTATGAAATATGTTAATGATGTTATTGCTTCGGTTCATGATTTGTTGGCTACTAATATTGTTTATTCTATCTTTGAGAATCATACTACATGTTCAGGGTCCCAACTATTGACAAAAATGGGATATATCAGAGGAGGAATTGGGAATAATGAATACGGTATTGGAGTGCATCCATGGAGGTGGGTTACAATTTTTGGCAAGGCGATTTCAAAAAAAATGAAAAAATGTACCTCGATCAAACTTTTATTAAACCCTCAATCGAGGCTTTAACACCTCGATCAAGTGTTTAATAAAATCTCGATCGAGGTTCCTATAAACCCTCGATCAAGATTTTGATAAACCCTCAATCGAGAGTTTTAGACCTCAATTGAGGGTTAAAATAGCTCAATCGAGGGTTAAAAATAGCTCTATCGAGGGTTAAAAAATACCTCAGTTGATCATTTTTAATATTCTATAAATAGGCAACAAAACCATCATTTAATTCACTTCGTTTGTTGGATAGAAAATTCTCATTTATATTCATTTGTCGATATGGGTTGTAGAGTAATTGGGTTATAGATGTGATTGATCATATATATGACTCCAATCAATCACATCTATAACACCAATTACTTTACGACTAATATCTATTCATAAAATATAGAGGAAGTGGCGGTAGTAATGCGTTTACTCATTTTTTCTTCAAGGTATGTATTATTACCTACAAGTATATCATTCTTCTAGTTGAAATTATGTTTTATTAAATTTTATTATCATATAATTCTATGTTTTATAGACCTTGATTGAACTAATATCTTGATATTGGCATTGTATTTCCATATGCATTGAATGTAAAGTTTCATTTAATGAAGTTTTCCAAAATATGCTTGGACACCTTGTATTTTGAATCCCCATTTGAATTCATGTCATTGAAAATTTTCAATTCTTGTCGAAATGAAAATTAATATCATGTTTAGCTTCCATACTTTTTGTTTTTCGTATCTCATAGTCGTCATAACACCTTTTATTTTATTTATTTTCCTCCACTCTTAGCATTAGAAACACCAAAACAATTAGTCACGTGTTATTGATGTAAATTCTAATGTCATTCAATAATTTACTAGCAAAATTAACTGCAAATGTGTGGCACAATAACAATTCAGAAGAGTAAACAATGGACATTGATATAACCCAAGGAAATGAGGTAATTTTTTTTTCATGCTCACATTTTCATTTCTCTAAAGGTACTAAAAATACTTTGCTCCTTCGTATATAATTTTTAATTTAAAAAAACTACAATTATGTGATATGACTCTGAATGTAACACTAATTTTTATCTTAATTATTCTGTTCTATTCCTCCCTAGGATTTGGGATTTAAATATATGTCCCGAAGATCTATACCAAGAGAATCTATGTCGAGTGGACATAAATCGCCTAAGTTCATCTCATCAACTGAAATGCATGCATCATTTCTCTCATTGGTTCAATGCAAAAATAATACTATGGTGATGATGCATGAAATTCAGTTGATGAGTTGAACTTAGACAAGTTGTGTCCACTTGACTTGGATTCTCAGGACTACGATCTACCTATGGTATAGATCCTCGGGTTAGATATTTAAAGCTCAGAGCCTATGGTGGAATAGAACATGATGATTAAGATAAAAATTAGTGTAAATTCAAAGTCATATCACATTATTGTAGTTATTTAAAATAAAAAATTATATACGAAGGAGAAAATTATTTTTAGTTTTTAAAACATTTCACTACATTCTTGTACTACATTGCATACACATTGGATATATTGCTGATAGGAATCAAATGATGTTGAAATTCCTTACCAACCATTGATGAAATACACAAGCTAGATGTTGAATTCTAATGGAAACAAACCATGACACTACTTGAATATAAGCATTAAAAAATATTAAATGCATGTAGTTCACAGACTATAAAATTATTGTTAAAGCCCTAAAATAAATCCCTCGCATCACCATCAAGGTTTCACAACTATTGGTTAAAGTTTTGAGTTTTCATGCTAGGATGCATTGAAGGGTTTATTGTATCTATGTCATGGTAATTTTTCTACAAACAATAGTTTGTCCACTTGGTCATTGCACACAATATTCATAATCAATGTCATCTATAGTGTTGTTTAAATCCATGTCTCTTTTCAACATAGAGTTGAATGTTTTTGTTAATATCTTTGGTCCAGAAAAAATTTAAAATTCATTAAATTTAGTTAGGAGGATTGAAAGGTCGCATTTATGGGGCACAAGATATTATTATCACTACGAAAAAATCATTTTTTATGAGTGTAGTGAGTTGACATGTCATTTTTATTTCATGAGTCGTATCCATTTGCTATATTCTTAATGTACTCATGTCTAGATGAAGCAGATTTGTAATTGGTTATACTTGTCAATTATGTTTATGTACACATTTATATATACAATGAGAGAGTTCTAATTATATGTTCTAGGTGACCTATGGAAAGAGTTTTCTTGTTCCCTAAACTTTGATGCCTCTTTAATAGTTTCAATAAACTAAATCTAAAAAACAAAGGGTAGCTTCCCTTGTTACTAGTATATTTCAATATGGTTATGAGTATTATATTATTGATCCTTCAATTCTTCTTCTTATGCATTTATATTCTTATCATCTATTTGGATATGAAAAATAAAAAAATTTAAATTTTTTATATTTATTACAATGTTGAGAATGAGTATCCTTCTTCTTTTCCTTTTTTATTTTATATTTCATTATTTTTTTATTTTTTTACTTATGTTTGTTTTTAATTTTTACATTTACCATCTTGAAAAAATTATAATTTCCCATTTATTCTTGTGTAATTTTTCTTTTAAATTCTCTTAGATGGGTCCTTGAAACCCATTTCTAAAATTTCCTACATGAACATACTATTATATATAATATATATAAGCTAAATCTTCTATCCCAAAAAAATATGCTAGTATATTGGTAGTCATCTACAAAGATTGTTTTCAAGTGTTTAAGAATAGTTCGATCAAGGGTTTATCAAACCCTCAATAAACCCTCGATAGATAATTTCACAAAACCTCGATGGAGTTTCCAATAAAACCTTGATCGAGCTTAATACCTCGATCATGGTCCTGAAAAATAGAGATTTATCCCTCTTACAATAAAGTCAATGTTTCTCTATGTCTTATAGGGGTGTAAACCTTTCCATTCATGGCACGCAATTGAGCAAAGTTCATACCAATAGATTCATCACCGAATCCTCTATCCATTGAGATATCATGCATGTGTTTTGGCATTCATATGGTTTTTTCTTAATTAGTTCTAAGCCTTACACTTAAAAAACCAAACAACAAATTCGAAGCAGCTCGATGAAAAATACGCAGCGTAAAATATACACATCCAAAAATTTCATAAAAATGAAGAACCCACACATCGACGTGTCTTCTTCAAAAGGGTGTCTTTGGTTTTTCAATTTTTCAAAACAGGGAAAAAAAATCTGGGATGGACACACATGTGTATAAAATAATGCTGAAATTAGATGTGGTCACTTTCGAAAAATAATAAATAATTGTATATTGCGAAATAAATTAACAAAAAATATGCAGACCATGGTGCATTATGTGTATATCATGCTCATATATATATATATTAAAAATAAAAATTATTAATGTAAGATTGAATTATTGGGATTGGAAACACGACACTTATTAACATATTCAAATTTTTAAGGTCACTTAGTTCATTAAATGCAAAATTTCACACATTAAATGACATCGGAATATTTAAAAAAAAAATATCATTGGGAAGGCAACATAATATTCTACAATTTTTTTTTTACTACAAGTTGAAATTCACATAGCATATATAAGCTTCGAGGGCTTCTATCTAGCACATGAGTAAAAAATCAGGTTTTCATCACCAAATTTGGCCAAAACGTGTTACCCAGCTTCATGGAATCACCCAATTGTTGTTCCTATTACTGATGAATTGATTCGACTAAGAGAGGGCTTGGATATGTTGGTGGTAGACCTAGTTTTTTTTAAACTAGGGAAGTGTTTTTTGTTGCTGCAAGTGTCTAGACTGATTCACTAGAACCAATTTTTGAAAGTGTTGATAATATCGATAAGGCGGTTGTCATAGATGAAACATAAGTTTAAGTTATTGATGACAGTGTTTCTCATATGTAGGGATGTTCTACTCCTGTTGATGAACCGAAACCTAAGTCGGTAGCACATGTTCTACCATAATAGAGATCAAGGCCATATCTACCTCCTCATTATAAGAATTCGAGAAAGTTTCCCAGGAATCAAAATTATTGGAAAGGTGGGAACTATGCCTTTAGATATTTGCAACAACAAAAAAAACATGAAAGACACAACCATGGACTAGTGACGATTACTCTGATAAAAAATGTGGCTAGATTGATTGATGGTTTTCCCTTATCAATTCAAAATTCTATAAGAAATCAATTCTAGACAAAAATTGTCGTTATAATGGATTAGAGAAGATATATCCAGTCTAAGGAAGGAAGACAATATTATTTTGATGGGTGATTTCAATTCGTGAACCTCGAATAACGAAAATATTATTTTAATCAATACTTTTAACCATAATCTTGTTTGGTTAGACAAAGAACATATGTTTTCTCACAGGTAGAAATGAATTTATGAAGATCTAAGTGATAAAAAATTGGTTATGAGCTGATCAAGATCTGTAGTGTACATGATCATATAATCTGTAACAGTCTAATGCATTTGGAAAATTTTATTTGCATGACTTGTATTCATGGGGTTGGTAGTAGTGTGGTAGATTATGTTATATCTTATATCCATATATACAAAAAAAAAATTATTTTTACATCCTCACCGACCATGAGCCTGAATTTTATCATAGGCCTTTAATTACAACTCTCAATCCTATCATGAATAGTATGGATAATATAGAAATGCTCTACCATAATTTTACTACAGCCCTCTTGTCATCCATTAACAAGTTTTCTATTGAAGTATCATGAGTAACAAGAGGAATCGTATAACCAACCCTTGGTATGATCAAGAGTGTAAAGTTGTAAGAAAATAAATTAAGCAAACTACTAAATATTCACTAAGAGTAAACAAGATAAACATATACAAATCCTACTTAGAAGAAAGAAAATGTACTATCTAAGTAAAAGGAACGAGAATATTTTACACCTCTCGAAAGTGGCTCCTATGAAATTTTGGAGGTACATTCTAAGGTGAAAAACAAAATAAGATAATAAGATTGCTCTTGAGGACTGAAATTTTGATCGTAAAAAAATTTACTAATCCTTGAAAAATCAGAATAACATTCAAACCCTTCTTGCAACGAAATAATTTTTCTCGTTAGATGAAATAAATTTTGGGGATTCCTTCCTAGCTAATTTAAAAACCAAAGAAATTGAAGGTTACCAAGAAGAAATGTTAAAAATTGGAGGGCCTATCCTTATCCCACACATCCACACAATCTTAAATCTAACAGTCAACCAAGGTTTCCCTACACCCTGGACTCAAATCGTCATTCTTCCTATCTTTAAAAGCGGTAATAAAAATAACCCCTCTAATTATTGAACCATTATGATTAGCCCTCTTCTTCCTAATTTGTACAATATTATATTAGAAAATAATATGAGTGAATGGATAGAAATGAAAGGGAAGTGAGATAAAAGACAAGATGGTTTTCGAAGACATCATTTAACCACAGACCACGTTGTTACACTTAAGATCATTGCAGAGGAATTCTATAATAATTATTATGATTTTTTTTTCTTTGTGAAATTTAGAAAATATTTTGATACATTACCTAGAAATAACATTTGTAATAGGTTAGAGGATCTTCATGTTCCTTTTGATTTGAGAGTATTAATTTTTCTTAATTTGCTTAGATTATATATTAAAACAAATTATTTCTAGTAGATCACTGAAATAAAAACAAGCACAGAAACATAAGAACACAAGAACACAAAGATTTTCCTCGGGGAAACCACAAGGGAGAAAACCTCATAAAAATTCCTCATTATAGAACTTAGCCAGAGCAGTGTAAAACCGAGAGAACTTCTTCTCTCTTCTTTTTGGATAACTAATATTTCTCTCTATTGCAAAACATCTTGAGTGAGTGAGTACAAATGAAGGGGAGCACCTCCCTATTTATTTATTTACTCAACTTGACCTATAACCTAGCAGGGTCAACTTGTCTAGCAAGACACCAAAAATAACATTTATTATATTAACACTTGGGTACGAATTACATTCAAAGGTTTACGCTAATTCTTTCAATGACTCTAGCAAGACCTAACTCATATCCTGAAGGAGGAGCACAATCAGTACATCTGGAATATATTTAGAATTTACAATACTTTAACACTCCCTCTTAACTAGGAAGGTATTCAACCATTGTAGCAACTTCTACTACATCTTTACATATGAAAGTGAGTCTCTATATGTCATAGGAATTTTTGGAACATCATCATTCGTCTTCATCATCGATCTCAGCTGAATGATCTTCTGCAATATCAGTATGTGGATACTGAATCATGTATTGTATGTCCTCGAGCATATTCTATAATCTTCTAAATTATTTTCTGTGGTATCAGTATGTGAATACTGAATCATCTTCTTCTATATCAGTATGTGATAACTAAATCTTCTATCAGTATGTGAATACTGAAACATTATCTGCAACATCAGTATTTAAATACTGAAACATTAACATCTCTATCATTAGTATGTAAGCACTTAAACATCTACATCATAAGTACGAAAAACATCAACATCTATATCATCTATATGTAAATAATGAAATATCAACAACAACCTCATTAGCATTTTAGTGCTAAAATCAAAACACATATAATGCTAGATCATCATTTGCACTACCAACATAGAGATGTCCGGACATTAAAATAACCATAAGTATAGAAATACTGAAGCAAACTAATCAATAATCATCAGTGTAGCAACAGTGAACTATTTCAACAATTATCAGTATAACATTACTGAAACTATCATCTCAACAATCATCAGTATAGAAATACTGAAACTATAATCTCATCAATCATCAATATAACAATACTAAAGAAAACATCGTAACAATCATTAGTATAAAAATACTAAATAAATAATCTCATCAATCATTAGTATAACAATATTGAAACAATTATCCCAACTATCAACAGTATATCAATACTGAATATGCATCTTTCCCTTTAACATCTCAAAGCAGCATCATGGTGATTTCTCTGGTAGATCCATCCAGGATTTTTTTCTAAATTACTAACCCTTTCTAGCTAAACAAGCCTAGTTATACAAATAGATCCCCTTGGTGGCCAAACAATCCTTGTCTGGCTTACTAACCCTTTTAAGCCAACCAATCCTAGCCAAACATACTAGTCCCCCTACGATCAACAAGCCTATTTTGACTTACTAACCCTTTTAGGCTAAACAAGCCTAGCATACTTACCCTCCTCTAGACTGAGCTACTAACCACTGCATCCATCGTCTACTATCACTCCCTGTTTCGAGATAGGTCCTTTCGGAATACACCAAGATTTTCTCGAAAGTATTCAAACTTTACACGAGCCAGAGGATTAGTTAACACATATGCCACGTGTTCCTCTATAGGAACATACTTGAGTTTTACAGCTCATTTATGAACCATATCCCATATGAAATGATATTTGATTTCAATGTGCTTTGTCTTATCATGAGACACAGTATTTTTGGTCATATTAATAAAATTATGATTATCACAGAGGATATCAGTGGCATCTATCTATGCATCAAATAGTCCTGCTAACATATTATGGATCCATACTACTTCTCTACATGGTGAACATGCTGCAATGTATTCAGCCTCTACCGTACTAAGTGCAATACTGGTCTTTTTTCTACTAAACCAAGAGATTGTTCCCGATCCTAGACTAAAGAAACATCGTGAGGTGCTTTTTCTATTTTTGGAAATTCCTCCCCAATCCGAATCTTTATATCCATGTAATTTGATCTCACCATTAGATGCATATATGATCCCATAGTCTAATTCTCCCTTTAGATACCTCATCACATGTTTTTCTCCAATAAGGTGAATTTGTTTAGGATTCACCATATACTGAGTTAGAGTGTTTACTGCAAAACATATATATGGTATTCCATTTGTTAAGTACATTAGAGAACCAATAATCTTTTTGTATAAGGTAGCATCAACTGCTTCCGAACCATCATCACTTAATAGGTTCAAACTTATTGTCATTGGAGTATTCATATCTTTGCAATCTATCATTCCAAATATTTTTAGGATTTCTACAGCATATTCTCCTTGGTTTTGGAAAATCTCATCTAGATACTGCCATACTTCAAGACCTAGAAAATAATGCATCATTCCAAGATATTTCATTTCAAACTCTAAAACAAGCTTCTTCTTACATTCGATGATGGGCTTATATTCTCATGTCAATAACATATCATCTACAAATAGTAATAAAATCATAATCTCGTCATCCTCAATATTATGTTATAGGTTGGAGTCTACTTTAATTGTAGTAAAGCCTAAGCTCATCATAAATCCATCGATCCTTCCATTCCATGCTATGGGTGCTTTATTTAACCCATACAATGCCTTCTTTAGTCTACATACATGAGTCCTATGATCATTAGTCTCGACCCCTTGCAGTTGTTCGATATATACCTCTTCTTCAATCAGGCCATTTAGAAAGGTTGTCTTCACATCCATTTGATGCAGCTTCCACTTCAAATTGGATGCCAAGGAAATGATGATTCTTATTGAGGTGTACCTAGCTAATGGTGCAAAGGTATCCTCATATTCTATTCCCTCTTTCTAAGAGAATCCTTGAGATACAAATATTGGCTTGTAATTTTCTATACTACCATCTGTTAAGTGTTTAGTTTTGAAGATCCATTTCGAGGATACCACTGATTTGTCTTTCGGTCTTCGTACTACTTCTCATACATCATTCTTTATAATGGATTGGTATTCCTCAAACATTGCATCACTCTAGGCCTTCAATTTAATTGCTTCTTCAATCATGTTGGTTCTTTATCAACTAGATCACACATCAATGCCATATAACTAGGGTATGACTTTAGCTTCTTTCTTTATCTGATGGTTCCTTTTGGGGCACCATGTCTCTTTGCTTCTTCGATTAAGTCATGATCCTAGGAAGGTTTTCTCTTTCAAGAAATCATTTCACTAGGAAATTCTTTAGGTAACTAAGGTTCTGTCATATCATGATATTCAGGCATTTGAACTTCTTCTTCGTTCCTAATTGGTTTAGGATTTTCAGCAGCTTTGGGAGTTTCATGCTCCTCTTCATCTTCCTTATCTTTCTTTGACTTCATGAAGGATAAATCTTCTCCAAATGTGACATCTTTGCTAAGTTCAATTTGATGGTATCTTGGGATATATATCTGATAAGCTTTTGATTGCTCACTATATCCTATGAACAAACCTTTCTTCCCTAAAGGATCTAAATTTGTTCTTTTCTCCTTGGGAATGTGTATGTATATAGGAAAACCAAATATATTTAGGTGACTTACTTCAGGATTTTCTATGAAAAACATTTATTTTGGAGTTTTGTTCCAAAGGGCACCATGGGAGATGATATTATGTACATATACCGATGTTATGGCTGCTTCTGCCCACAATTGCATCGATAGATATTGATAATGTATCATAGCTTTAACAGCTTCCATGATAGATATGTTCTTTCTTTCTACCACCCCATTTTGTTGTGGATTATAGGGAATGTTTATCACCCTCTTGATCCTAGCTTCCTTGCAGTAATCATTGAATTCATTTGATGTGAACTCTCTTCCATTATCTGACCTCAAAATTTTTATTTTATTTTTAAAGAGGTTTTCTACTAGGGCCTTACATTCCTTAAACCTTTCAAACAATTCATCCTTCTTTTTCTAGAAGTATATCCAAGTCTTGTGGGAGAAGTCATCAATAAAATAAGCATAGTAGGAATACCTGCTTAATGAAGTGGTTTTCATTGGTACGAATATATCTAAGTGGATAATATCTAATATCCTTTTGATTTACTATCACTTTTTGGATAAGGATTCTTAGTATTCTTTCCTTGTACACATCCTTTGCACACTCATTCATGTTCTATCTAAATTTCTGGTAGACTACTCACAACCTTGCTTACAATTTGTAGAGATTGGTAGTGAATATGAGAAATCCTTCTATGCCATAGCTCACATGGTTTTATGTTACTAGTTTCTAATGCAGAATCTGCATGTCCCTTCTATTTGTAGAGTCCTCCTTCTTCAACTCCAATTTCTACTGCATCATCTATGGTTTTAACTTTTGTCCACATGAGAACTTTTCAATTCACAAAAGCAACTCTTAAGCATGTATTGTCTAAGGATGAAATGGAAAGAATATTATTCTTTAGTCTTGGGACATATAGGACATCTTTCATCTTCATCGGATTTCCAGAATCCAACTTATAGGATGATTCTCCTATTCCTTTAATGGTGTATTAGGAATCATCTCCAAGCATTACTTTGCGTGGATATTCCTTTTATACAAGGCATGAGAGAGAGTCCTTGTAAATTTCATCTGCTTGGAGGCACCACTATCAACTAGCCAGGTGTCATTTCCTAGTGAAACTGATCATGTTAGAGCATAGATTAGTACATATTCTTCACTGGAGTCTTCATCCTTATTTGCTTATTCTTAAACTTCTTGATCACCATCTTCAACAACATGGTCTTGAAATATTCTCATCTTTTTTATTCTCTCTTCTTTTATGGGATAGTTGATGGAAATGTGTCCCAACTTGTGGCAAGTGAAGCATTCAAAACCTTGATAAGTCTCTCTTGAGCCACTTGAATCCTTGAGTCATATTGAGGATGTTCGTGACTCTTCCTTTTTCCTACGGTATGAGTTGTCAAAGCTTGATCCTCATTTTCATTTATCTTTTCTTCTCTAGATGCTATCCTTTCTTCTTCTTGAACACATTCTTTCCATAACTTCTGGAATTTGGTTAATTTCCTTCTTGAACATATTCCTCGAATAAAGGCTCCCCAATCTCTTGGAAGACCATTTAAGGTTGTCATCACAACCTCTGCTTCTTCCATCATATCATCAATGGCTTCTAACTGATCATTAATTTGAGCTACTCTTCTAAAGTAAGGCTACATGGTCTCTAAATTTTGAGCTCTTACACTTTTGAGTTGATTTCTCAGGGTCATTTTCCTATTAATGTTTCTTCCTTCAAATAGACCAGATAGAGCATCAAAAATTTATTTTGGCGTCTCCCTTGAGGATACTTGAGGAATCAATTTATATTTCATGGAGCTAGCTATGATCCTATTATCTATGAACGTATCCTTCTTAAACTTAGACTTGGGTTCAACTTCTTCTGGTTCTTTCACTTCCTCCTTTACAAATTTATCTATATCATTATCTTGTAGGATGAGATGATGATCCTATACATCCAAGCTCTAAATGTTTCATCACCTTCAAGCTTTTCATCTATTTTGGTATTCTTTGTCAACTTTAATACACTGAGAACTTCAAATGGAATAAAGAGGAATAATACTTACTTGAAGAAAACAACTCTTGACTGACCTCCTTCTAGATGACCTAGGGTTTGATACAAAAACCCTAATTTTACAGTTGGGATCACTGGTAGAGCTAAGTGAAGGAGAAGATGTGCCTCCCTAGGGTGAGGTAGACTGTATCTTCCTTTTTCTGAGATTGCTAATGGAGTCTCAGGAAAAATGAAGCCCTAGTTTGGCCTAACAACAGTAACTAGTCCAAAACTGAAATGTCTCATAATTTAGTTCTATATTCACAGAAAGATGCGCTCTTCAGGGGAAAGTTGAGAGAAACCTCTTTTCTAGTTGATCTATCGAGGGATTTGTTCAGATTAACAAAACCTTAACTATGCATTTCTTCCTTTCATGATGGCTCTGATACCATGTTAATTTTTCTTAATTTACTTAGATGGTATCTTAAAACAAATTGTTTATGGTATATCATTGAAAGAAAAACAAGAATAGAAACATAAGAAAACAAATATTTTCCTCTGGGAAACCATAAGGGAGAAAACCCCACAAAACTTCCTCAATATAGAACTCAACCGGATCAATGTAAAACTAAGACAACCGATTCTCTCTTCTTTCTGGTGCACTAATATTTCTCTCTCTTTCAAAAAAGCTTGAGTGACTGAGTACAAATGAAGGGGAGCACCTCCCTATTTATATTATTCAGTTGACTTGACCTCTAACCTATTAGGGCCAACATGTCTAACTAACTGGGTTGACTTGTCTAGCAAGACACCAAAAATAAAATTTATTATATTGACACTTGGGTACTATTGACTTGACTTGAATTTATAGGTTAACATTGATTCTTTCAATGACTCTAACAAGACCAAACTTATCTCAAAGAGGAACATAATCAATACATCTAGAATATCTTCTGAAGTTACAATAATTTATCAGAGAGATGTTGTCCTCACGATTTATGAAAATATCATTGACACGTTTAAGAAAATTAATGTGAGAATTTATTCAGAGTAGTATCTAAGAGCCAAGAAGAATCTCACAATTCGATATTTCTCACAAAATATGCACAAAATAACAGAAAAGATAAAAATAGAAAACAAACATGAAGTTAATAACATATATTATTATAAATATCCAACATGTAACTATGTCTGGATCAGATATATATTACAATAGGTAAAAATCATGAGGCCTTGGAGGCCATCTGGATGCATACAAGTGTCTGGCCATGATTTGACAATCAAACCACCCTAGGTGGACGAATCAGCTTCCTAATCACCCCAAATCATCATGAATGCAAATGTGAACATGGGTGAGGAATTTTTAGACATAAATGGAGGTATGATAGATGTGGGTGAGAAAATGGGTGAGTGGGATTGGTTCTAGGAGGAATTAAATGCCCAATGAATGCTAAAAACCACCACAAACATGCACTAGCACCCAAAGTCAAACAAAATCCATGAATCTAGGCATCGGGTAGTGAACCAAGGATAATATATCATTAATGAGGGAACCTTCCAGTCAGAATGATCAACTGGGAGTGACTCAGCTATCAAAATGATGAACCATGAGTGCCTCAATTATCCATAATTGATCAATATCCCTAAGTCTAGACCATAAAACATTGCATGGAAGAAAATGAGTGTGCCTAAGGTATAATATCATTGTACTAAGCTGTATTATTTCTATAAACACCCCCCCCCCTGCCTTAAGCCCAAATTATTACAAATTATCAAAAAATATCATGTAGGCCTTGGTAACTAAGGCTCAAATCATCTCATACAAGATAAAATTTTATTTTTCCATAAAAACAGGGTAAGGAGGAAAACCACATGGGAACAAAATATCCCCTTAAAAATGGACATGGAGACAAAAATATGAAATTTCATGGTAGCTATAACCATGTGTCACCCACTCCAAGAAGGGATCTCAGATAGGTGAATGTCTTCTTTGTGAATCTCTTGGTGAAAATGTTAGCAGTTTTCTCTACATATGGGCAATACTGCAAGGCTATCACCTAATCATGCACCATGATTTGGATGGAGTGCATGTGTATCTCAATTTGTTTGGTCCTTTATCTCTATATTGGATCAGTGGAAACATTAATTACACTTTTATTGTCACACCAAATTACTATGAGTGAATCAAATGCAACTCCAAGTTCTCGAAGAATATTTTGCAACCACACACATTGTGTAGCCACATTCACTGCTCTTGTGTACTTGGCCTCAGCTAAATATAGGTAGATGGTGTGTTATTTATTGCTTGAACAAAATATGGGACCATGTTCAATAATGAATACATAACTTGAAGTGGAATTCCTATCATTGGGATCTCCATCCCAATTAGAATCATAAAATCCAACTAGTTCTAGTGGAGAACCAGTAGCATAGTGTACCCCAAAGTGTCTGGTACCTTGCACATAGTGCAGGGTCCTCTAGGTTTCCTTCCAATGGATCTCATGAGGCTGCTGCATATATATTTGTACAACACCTACATCATATGAAAAATCTGGTTGAGAGTGTGTAAGATACAGTAGACTCCCAACTAGCTTTCTGTACAACGAGTTGTCCACCAACAGAGACTCACCAAATTCACCTAGTTTTATACATGAAAGGAATGGCCAGTTGGATTCCTTACATTTAGAAATTTTAAATTTCAATAATAGGTGTGAAACATAATTTTTTTGGCTGATATTGATCCCTACTTCAGATTTCTCAATTTCCAAACCAAGAAATTGCTTCAACAATCCAAGATCAATAATAGAGAATTCACTATGAAAAGAAGACTTAATCGATCCAATTTATTTAGTGCAGCTACCTGTAATCAAAATATCATAAAAATACATCACTATAACCTGAAAGAATTCACCAAAATGATAAAAATACACATTAGGACCATATTTACACCTTTCAAATCCAAGTGAGAGCAAAAAATTGTCCATCTTGGCATACCAAGCCCTGGGGGCTTGCTTGAGGCGATAAAGACAATTCTGTAACCTGCATACAAGTTAAGTACATTCAATGAAACCTTCATGCTTCTGCATATAGATATCCTCTTGAATTTCACCCTGAATAAATTCACTCTTCACATCGATGTGTTGAACCTCCTAGCGCTTAGATGTAGCAATGTCTAAAACTAGCCTAATATAGTCCATATTTGAAACCAGTCACAATGTATTTTTATATTCCAGTACTTGGAGTTGAGATAATCCTTTGGAAAAAAAAAGGACTTATAATTGATATATGAACCATGAGCAACCACTTTGGTCCTATAGACCCACTTGCATTGCACTAGTTTCCTCTTGGAGGGAAAGGAAACCAATTCCCATGTCTCATTTTTCATGTAATGAGTTGAAATCTTCTTGCATGGTTTTTTTCCATATTGGGTCATGTGATTATTCCTGATATGTTTGAGGATCATATACAACCATGATGAAGCATTTCTCAACAATATTCACTTCACATGCAGAGAAAGCAGTGTTAAATTGTGATCTAGTCTTTCTAGGATCTAGTGAATTGCCACCTAGATTTCTTGTTGGTTGAAGATTTTAATCAACCCAATTGGGATGAATGGGTGATTCATGATATTAATTCATGTCAAAATAATATTCAATAATATTATAATCATAAAAAACATAAATATATTCATCACTTACACCATCATGGAGTGGAGGATGTGAGCATTCCCCTTGAGCTAGTTTGGCCTCTTGCATGAGCTCCTCTTTGAATTGTACACTCCTTTCAACAAATTTCTTCTGAGAGGAGGGATCAAATATATTGTATCCCTTTTCATATTTATCATATTACAACCATTATGGAATCCTTTCTTTTATATTGGAAGTCCTTTCTCTTCTCTGGAGGAATCGTATCCCAAGCCTTTGAGCCAAAGACCCTGAAATGTGAAACACTTGGCTTATGACCAAACCAAGCCTCATATGGTGTTTTTCCATCCAAATATTTGTGAGGAGCTCTATTTTGAATATATGCAACATAGTTAATGTATTCATCCCGTAGGTTAGGATTCAAATCCTTTACTACAGGTTTCCATCTCCTTGAGAGCCCTATTCTTGTGCTCTGCAACACCATTTTGTTATTGTTTATAGGGCACCGAATGCTACATTTGGATGCCACATTCTTCACAAATATTATGCAAACTCTTTTTCACATACTCCTTTCCATTTTGATTCCTAAGGACCTTGATCTTGTTCCCATGCACATTTTGAAATAGGGCTTTCCAAACTTTGAGATTCTCAAAGAATTCATATTTTACTTAGAGGAAATACACCCAAAAAAACCTTGAAAAAACATCTATGAAAGTCGAAACATACCTTGATCCCCCATAAGAGGGTGTGGGAATAGGCCCAATAATATCTGAATGCACCAAATCAAGAACTTGGATATTCCTCCTTTCTTTCCCTTTCTGATAGTTTCACTTTGCATGCTTTCCCACTACACATCCTTTGCATGTGCCACTTGAGAAATTGATAGAAGGATGCCCTCCCACCATGCCTTCTATTGAAATATTGTAACTTTGAAGAATATTCTATGTGTATCTTTTTGTGGTCCCTGATGGTCCTACCAGGAGAACCACTTGTATTACTTTGTACCCCGATGCTTATAATCTAAAGAACTAATAAGAGTCATGAGGTAGTCCCCTCTAATTGTAAAGGTGGGTCATTAGCACCCCAGTGTGGTTACTTGAGCCTACATGTGTAACTCGAGCCTACATGATTAACTCGATCCTACATGTCGGATGAGTTATTTAAAGTGAACGGATGAATATAAATAGAGGTGTAGTGCTCCTCATTTGGAGCAGACACTCTCACTTGTGTAGCGCATTAGTGGAGAGAGAGAAGCAACTAGAGAAGGAGGAGGATCAAGCTTTGATCTCCTTCTTGTTTTTACCTTTTATCTTTTTGGGCATCTATATTGAGGAAACTTTTGTTGGGTTTTTCCCTTTAGGGTTTTCCCAGGATAAATCTATGTTGTTCTTGTGATACTGTTTCTTTCAGTGATCCTGCTTATATGATTTTGTTATGAAAATGAAATAAAATACTGATGTATTAGCTAAGCATATGAAAAGTCAACATGGTATTAGAGCCACCTTGAATAGGACAACCTTCACAAGAAAAAATATCCCTCTCTCTCTCCCCGGAAGAAATTAGGGTTTCAAGAAAATTTTTGAGTTTTGAAAAACTGATTGCATGGAAATTTGTACCCTCTTAGAGTGCATCTTTTGAGCCTAGAATCATATTTTTTGGATGTGTGAGTCTCCAGAAAAGTCAAAACCTAGTTTGACAGCCCTACCAGAAAACTGCAGAAGCTTTTGCATCCAAGTCTGATTTGGAAGGTGAAGAATTGAAATCTCTAGAATCCAAGCTCACCAGTCAACTCACCTCATTCAAGTGCATATCCTGGTAAGGTCAGTTTCCCATTGCGCAAAATTTCAATTTTTTGTGATTTTTTGACAAGATGGCCCCAAGCACTAAGCTTGAGGAAAATCTAGAAGGCATATATAATTTTCAAGCATTGAAATATAGGATTGGTCTCATTCTCCAAGAGAATGATCTTGATAAGTATGTCAAATAAGAAGTCTCAGAACATGAAGAAGTTGAATCCAAGGAGAAGCACAGAAAGGATATGATTAGAGCACAAAGGATTATTGCTGACTCCATCAAGGATCACTTGATCCCTCAAGTGTCATCCAAGAAGAATCCAAAAGAAATGTATGATGCCCTTTCCAGAATGTATGAGGGAAGAAACATCTACAGGAAGATGAATCTAAGAGCTCAACTAAAGAGTACCAAGATGAGCCATGGAGAATCCATCCAAGACTACTTCACAAGGGTTTCTCAGATCAAAGAGAAACTAGAAGGTGTTGGAGATAAGCTTGATGAATATGAATTGGTTATGACTACTCTCAATGGTCTCACTAGACCTTGGGAATCCTTCATCTAGATTATGTGTGCCAGAAAAGAAAGCATGATGTTTGAAGTAGTATGGGAAGACTACATTTAGGAAGAGACTAGAGTGGCAAACAGAGAAGCCTTACTAAAGGAAGATGATTAAGCCCTAGCCACTCACACCAAGAAAAGAAGAAGCCAACCTAAATTCAGGAGAAGAAACTTCAAGGAGTCTCAACCTCCCAAAAGAATCCAAAGAAGAAGGGAAAATCATCCAGAGAAAGACTACTCTGGCTTTCAATGTTTTCATTGTGATAAGATAGGACACATTGCCCAAAATTGTCCTATAAAGAAGCAAGAATATAAGAAGAGGATCAAAAACAACAAAATATATCATGCTTATCTAGCAGAAGATGAAGATGAAGAAGAATAAGAAGAAGAAGAAGAAGAAGGACCTCCAAGAAAGCAAGCAAGAGAAGAAGATGCAGAAGCGTATGTACTATTATTCGCACTCTCCAGGTCTATAACACCTAGAGAAGACAATTGGATTATTGATAGTGGTGCTTCAAAGCACATGATGAGACAAAAGAAAACTCTATCCAAACTTGCAGAAAGAAGCTCTCCTCAGAAGGTATCCCTAGGATATGACTATCAATATCCGATCAAAGGAGTTGGTGAAGCAAGATACAAACTTGATTCCTCTAATCCTATAAAGATGAAATATGTATTATATGTACCTGTTTTAAAGAAGAAATTACTTTCTATCTCATATTTAGATAAGAAAGGATTTAGAGTTGCTTTCATAGATGGCCAAGTACTCATGTGGCCCAAAGGAAGGAATATTGAAGATGCAATTATCATTGGTGAAGAAGAAGGAGGCCTGTATAAACTCAAAAGGAACTCAGAAATAGCCTTTGTTCATGAGTCCACTGACCCTAGTGAACTATGGCATAGAAGGCTTTCCCACGTCAAATACAAGGCTCTACCTCATGTGAACAAAGTAGTGACGGGATTACCAGATATGAAGATCAAGAATGAAGGCATTTTCAAAGAATGTGTGAAGGGAAAGAACATCAAGAATCCATTTTCGAAGAGTGAAACTAAAACAAAAGGTACGTTGGAATTGATTCATTCAGATGCATGTGGTCCAATGTCTTCTACATCCTTCAGTGGCTTTGAATATTATATCACATTCATTGATGACTTTTCAAGAAAGACTTGGATATACTTCTTGAAAGCAAAGAGTGAAGTGTTTGAGAAATTCAAGGAGTTCAAAGCCTTGATAGAGAATCTTTCAGACAAGAAGATAAAGACACTCTGATCAAATAATGGAGGAGAATATACCTCAAAAGAGTTTGAGGATTTTTGCAAAGATGTCGGAATCAAGAGGGAACTAAATACTCCCTACAATCCATAACAGAATGGGGTTGCAGAGAGAAAGAATAGAGCCATCATGGAGGCAGTGAAGACAATGATATATGATCAAGATCTTCCAATGCATCTATGGGCAGAAGCAGTAAGAACTGTTGTGTATGTGCAAAATAGAATATCTCACAATGCTCTTGGGTTCAAGACTCCAGAAGATATATTCATAGGAAAGAATCCTAAGGTAAGTCACCTCAAGATATTTGGTTGTCCAGTATATATTCATATATCGAAAGAGAAAAGAACCAAGTTAGACCCTTCTGGAAAGAAGGGGATATTTGTTGGATATTGTGAAGTATCCAAAGCATTCAAAATCTATATTCCTGGATTCCATCACATGGAAATCCATTAGAGGAATTTTGGGGTCTAAAATGGGCCTCCTAAGGAAAATAATAAAATAATAGTTAAAATAATAAAATAATATTGATTAATTTTGGAGGAAGAAAGAAAAAAATTACTTTTTGTGTTCGTATTTTCGACATATCTCCCTGTGTTTTTACTCAAATTTCAATCAGGAGAGCTTGTTGGATGCGGAATTTGATTCTGCATCCAACGAGTACCTACACTGCATACTTTTGATGGACCCTGCTACCCCAAAAACAAGAAATAACTGGAAAAACGTGATGATGATGTCATCATCACATTTTTTCCAGTTATTTCTTGTTTTTGGGGTAGCAGGGTCCGCCAAAATTATGCAGTGTGGGTACTCGTTAGATGTGGAATCAAATTCTGCATGCAACGAGCTCTCCCGATCGAAATTTGAGTAAAAACACAATGAGATATGTCGAAAATACGAACAAAAAAAGTAGTTTTTTTTAATGACAAATATGTCAATTCAACCATTATGGTTGACTTAATTTATTGAAATTCTATTGGTTCTTGAATTCCAACTCACAAAAACTTATTTTGGCACGCTTTCTTATAAGGCCCATTTTAGACCCCAAATTTCCTCTAATGAGTCAAGATGTGACATTTGATGAAGAGACAGCCCTCAAGAGATCGAGGAAGTGCCAACATGAAGAAGTGTATGAAGAAGAGACATCTCCCATAAATAAAGAAACTACATGTCTCCCTAAAGATGAAGGTCCTGAAGAACATGACTTAGCAGAACCTCAAGAACCTCCCATGATGGAGATGTCAAGAAAGAGAAAACCTTCTTGGACAACAGAAATTATACGAGAGGCAGGAAGATATGGAGCTCCTGAAGGCTCCATAAGGGAAAGAAATAATCCTAAGAATTTTTCCAATTATGTAGCCTTGATGTGTGATCTTGTAGATCAAGAACCTACAAGCCATGAAGAAGCTGTACAGAAGAAAGAATGGGTAGAAGCAATGACTAAGGAATACCAGCCAATAATGAAGAATGATGTATGTGATATAGTTCCCAAACCAGAAGGAAAGAGTATAGTATCCTCCAAATGGATATCCAAAATAAAGCATGCAGGTGACAAAAGTATCAAGAAGTATAAAGCAAGATTTGTGGCCAGAGGATCCTCTCAAAAAGAGGGAATTGATTATGAAGAAAATTTTTCCCTAGTAGCACGGTATACTTCAATTAGAGATATCATGGCACTTACATCTATGATGAAGTTGGACTTACACTAGATGGATGTGAAAACAAATTTTCTTAATGGTGTGATCGAAGAAGAAGTATACATAGAACAGCCACAAGTATTTGAAGTTGAAGATAGACATACTCACATATGCATGTTGAAGAAGGCCTTGTATGGCCTAAAACAAGCTCCTTGAGCTTGGTATGGAAGGATAGACAGTTTCCTATCAAGCATAGGATTCACCAAGAGTAAAGTTGATCCTAACCTTTATCTTAAGGTTGTAAAAGATGAACCTATCATTCTGCTATTATATGTGGATTATTTATTCTTGACAGGGAATGAGAAACAGATTATGGAAAGCAAGAAGAAACTAGCAGAAGAATTTGAAATGAAAGACCTTGGGTTAATGCATTATTTCCTAGGTATAGAAGTATGGAAAAGTTCAGAAGGAATCTTTCTCAACCAAGGAAAGTATACAGTAGAGATATTAAAGAGAATCAATATGTTTGGATGAAAATCCATGGCCACACCCATGGACTCCAAACTGAAGTTGTTAGCTGATGACCCATCAGAATTAGTGGATGTAACTCTCTATAGATAGATGATTGGGTCATTGATGTATTTGACAAATACCAGACCAGGCACTTGTTTTGCTGTGAACACCTTGAGTCAATTTCTTATTCAACCAAGACGGGTTCACTTAGTAGCTACAAAACATGTGATGAGATATTTGAAAGGGACTATAGACTTTGGTCTATACTATGATGGTAGCCAAGAGTATAGATTGTATGGCTACACAGATGCAGATTGGGCTGGAAGTATCTCAGACAGAAAAATAACTTCAAGAGGATGTTATAGTTTGGGATCTGCTATGATTTCATGGTTTAGCAGTTAGCAGTCTAGTGTTGCTCTAAGCTCAGCTGAAATAGAATATATAGCAGCTTGCTCTATTAGTTGTGAAGCCATATGGCTTCGAAAGCTGATTTCAGGATTATTTAACCTAGATTTGGACACTACCGTGATTCTATGTGATAATCAAAATTGTATAAAGATGACAAAGAACCCAGTATTCCACGATAGATCGAAGCACATAGAAATCAGGTATTTGTATATTTGAGATATGATGCAGAAGGGAGCCATAAAGCTCTAGTATGTGAGTACTGATGAAAAAGTTGCTGATGTGCTGATGAAGCCTCTGTCTTGAGTAAATTTTGAACACTTTCGAGACAATCTTGGTGTGGTTCAGAAAGACCTTCCCCGAAAGGGGGAGTAGTGATGTTGCAGTGGGATTGTATCATCCCTGGGAACTTGCCCTAAAGTGATCCAGTGACCTTGGTCCTCAAGAATGTGGTGGGATTGTATCATCCCTGGGAATTTTCCCTAAAGTGATCCGGTGACCTTGGTCTTCGAGAATGTAGTGGGATTGCATCATCCTTGAACTTTGGTTCAGAAATGTATCTAGAGGCTTCGGTCCCTGAGAATGTGGCAGGATTACATCATCCTTGAACTTCAGTTCAGAATGGTATCTGGAGGCTTCGGTCCCTGAGAATGTGGTAGGATTCCATCATCCTTGAACTTCGGCTCAAAATGGTATCTAGAGGCTTCAGTCCTCAAGAATGTGGCAGGATTGCGTCATCCTTGAACTTCGGTTCAGAATGGTATTCGGAGGCTTTGGTCCGTGAGAATGTGGTAGGATTGCATCATCCTTGGACCTAGTCCTAAAGTGATAGGGACTGATTATCCCATAATCAATCCAGTGACTTCGGTTGTCAAGAATGCAGTAGGATTGCATCATCCTTGGACCTAGTCCTAAAGTGATAGGGACTGATTATCCCGTAATCAATCCAGTGACTTCGGTTGTTGAGAATGTGATAGGATTGTATCATCCTTGGACTTAGGTCCAAAAGTGATCTGAAGACTTTTGTCTTCGTGTTGTGGATTGCAGGTTATTGCTGATGATGATGACATATTGATAGAAAGATCAGAGTATGATGAGGATGATTTACTGATCGAAACATCAGAGTATGATGATGATGACGTACTGATCGAAATATTAGAGTATGATGATGAGGTATTGATAAAAATATTAGAGTATGATGATGATGGTGTACTGATCGAAATATTAGAGTATGATGATGATGATGATGTTACTGTTCAAAAGATAAAATTATGGTGATGATGATGTTGTTGATTGAAAGGTCAAAGTTCTGAAGATGATGTTGCTAATCGAAAGGTCAAAGTGCTGAAGATTTTTGCTAATCGAAGCAGTCAAAGATTGTTGCTGATCAAAGCGGTCAAAGTGTTGATGTTGCTGAAGACTAAAGATTGAAGATGAAGACTACATGATGTTGAAAAGCTTCCAATGATTTATAGATGTGTTACCCTGATGATGTTGATGATGCTCTCTCTCTCTCCTGTTTTTGTTGTTGTTGTTGATGATGTTGTTGTAGAATACCCTTCTTGTGAAGGGGGAGTGTTGAAATATTGTAACTTCAAAGAATATTCTATATGTATCTTTTTGTGGTCCCCGATTGTCCTACCGAGAGAACCACTTGTATTAATTTGTACCTTGATGCTTCTAATCGGAATAACTAATAAGAGTCATGAGGTAGTCCCCTCTAATTGTAAAGGTGGGTCATTAGCACCCCAGTGTGGTTACTTGAGCCTACATGTGTAACTTGAGCCTACATGATTAACTCGAGCCTACATGTTGGATGATTTAATTAAAGTGAACGGATGAATATAAATAGAGGTGTAGCGCTCCTCATTTGGAGCACACACTCTCACTTGTGTAACGCATTAGTGGAGAGAGAGAAGCAGTTGGAGAAGGAGGAGGATCAGGCTTTGATATCCTTGTTGTTTTTGCCTTTTATCTTTTTGGGCATCTATATTGAGGACGCTTTTTCTGGGTTTTTCCCTTTAAGATTTTCCCAGGATAATTCTGTGTTGTTCTTGTGATATTGTTTCTTTCAGTGATCCCACTTATATGCTTTTGTTATGAAAATGAAATAAAATACTGATGTATTAGCTAAGCATATGAAAAGTTAACACCTTCTTTGTTCAATTCTTGGAGGCATCTGTAGTTTATGTGGCCATATCTTTCTTGCCACAACCTGCTTGTCTCATTGGCATGTGACAAAAGCACATTCCCTTCAGAGTATGGAAGTAAATTGGAGAATTTGTAAATCCCTGCATGATGATCAACAAATACCAATTCCACCACCTTGTTTGTAGAGATTTCTACTGTTTGCAATGTATCTGGAGTAAATGTTACTCTTATGGCTTCACCAGTTTGAGTAATTTGGTACACTGAGAGTAGGTTCACTTCCAAATTAGGTAAAAACAAAACTCTATTGAAGTACCCATTATCAAGACTGATCCTACCAATCCCTTTGGATTGGATGTCTGAATCATCACACATTTGAACAGTTGGACCAATAAGAATACATGGATGACAAGAAGTATTTTATAGAGGCCATATGCCTGGAAGATTCTAAATCTATGATGAAGGAATAATAGTTTGAATAAATAGCAACCAAATCATGGCACCTCTCCTTGTTGTCTGAGCTTGAACCTCCATCCTTCTTCCTTGCATCATCACGCAGTGGGATATTGTTCTTTTCAAGTAGTTGTTCTATCATGTCTTTCATATTATTCATACATGAACTCTCTAGATGCCACCCTTTTTCACAGTAGGTGCATTTGGTATTCTCTTACTTCTTCTTGTCCTTGATCTTGCAAGGATTCTAACCCCCATCTAAATATTTGGGTATTTCTTGCTTCCTTTTGTCTTGCTACTCAAATATTTGGATTTCATATTTCCTTTAAATGGATTCAAAACTCCTGCAACAAGAGATTGATCCTTAGTCTGTTTGATGGTTCCCATATTCACTAGCTTGTCTTGCTCTTGATTTAGTGATTCCATGAAGTTAGCTAGTGAAGGCATGCACCAGTTTCGAGTTGTGAGCTTGCTAGAGTGGAATGTGGATACAAACACTGAATACTATGGACCTAGCTTCAAAAGTATTGACAATATGAGTATATTATCCTTATTTTCTATTCCACACTATTCCAAATGAAGCACCAATGATTTGAACTTGGTGAAGAAGTATCGGATTGTCTCAAAATGAGCTAGAGTCAGTGAGATTAGCTCAGTTTTGAGTTGGTGACCTCTTGTCTCATCAATATTCTTGAACAATGTATAAATATTGATCCATACTTCATTGGGATTTGATAGAATGTCTACATGAAAGATAAAGTCTCTCAAAATGCTAAGACAAATCATTCCTAATTCTTCATCAATCCTGTTGAGGAACTTTGATTTCTCCACAGCAAAGTTTTGTTTGACCTCGGTCCCCATGGTGACCCTGTATGGGAATTTTGACCTCAACTGGATCACCATTTATACCTTCCATTTGAATTAGTTGAATTAGGTCATCAAAACATGGGTCTTTTCCATTTCTTCTTGTGCTCTTGGTGACAAACTGTTGATTGTATCTGCAATGCAAACACTCGAATCTATCTAGAAAATACTTCAAACAAAAACTCAAACACTATGGATTTGATTTGTAGCTCCAAATATATTTGATACCATGTGAGAACTGATTCACAATAGGATTTAGGAGCCAAGGAGATTCTCACAATTCGATATTTCTCACAAAATATGCACAAAATAATAAAAAATACACATAAATTCAACAACATATATTATTATGAATTTCCAACATGTAACTATGTCTGGATCAGATATATATTACAATAGGGAAACATTGTGAGGCCTTGGAGGCCATCTAGATGCATACAAGTGTCAAACCATTATTTGACCATCAAACCCCCCTAGGTGGACCAATCAACTTCCTAATAATTCCAAATGCTCATTATTGCAAGTATGAACATGGGTGAGGAACGATGAGACATAAATGGAGGCATGATAGGTGTGAGTGATCACATGGGTGAGTGGGAGTGGATTTAGGAGGTAATAAATTCCCAAGGAAGGACAAAACCCACCACAAGCATGCACTAGCGCCCAAAGTCAAACACATTCCCTGAATATAGGGATGGGGGAGTGCACCAAGGATAATATATCATCAGTGAGGGTGCCTTCAATTCATAATGATCAACTGGGAGTGCCTCAACTGTCAGAATCATCAACCAAGAGCGCCTCAACTATTAGTAAATGATCAATATCCGTAAGTCTATACCATATAACATTGCATGGAAGCAAATGAAATGTGCCTAAGGTATAATATCATGATCCTAATGTGGATTATTGCTCTAAAAATTAAGGGGTGATCGACCAATATAAATTTTAATATCGGAGTTAAGCAAGGTTTACCATTCTCCCCCGCCCTTTTTGGAATTTACATCGATAATTTAGAAGTTTGTTTAGAAGAACAAGGTTTCTTCGGCACGATATTAGCTTGGATATTTATCATCCTCCTTCTCCATGTTTATGATATTATTCTTATGGTAAGGTATCACCCTGATCTTGATAAGGAATTAAAAATTGTCCAATATTTTTTCTCTAATATGGGTATGATTGTTAACATTAACAAGACAAAAGTTATGATTATAAAGTACAAGAAATATACCTCCTCTGATTTTAGTTATGACAATAGTAAACTAGAGGAAGTGAATTCTTACAAATATCTTGATATTTATATTCATCACAAACTCAACTAGAACTACAACATCAAGAAAATAATCAATGGTGGGTGGGAAGCTTATTTGGTCTTGAAAACAATTGTAAATTAACCAACCTCCTCATGTGGGATAAAAATAAGTTCCTCTTGGAAACTCTTGTCATTAACATTATCTTATATGACTCTAAATTTTAAGGTTGTAAGATTTCTAAATAATCTTGGAGAAAGATAGAACAAATCCAAAAGTAATTCATAACTTATAACCTCAAAATTAAAAGAAATGCACCTTACCCTATTTTCCTTATTGAAGTAGGTATTTATCCTATTGAGAGAATGGATATTATTATATACTTTATGTACAAGAACAAAATAAATAGAATGGGAGACAAGATACTTCTTAAAATTGCTTTAAATTCAAGTCAAAACCACCTATGCAAAGCGAGAATGGTGTAAATATACCACCACTTGGTTAAACCAATGAGGTAGTGATGAAATTAACACTTTGTAGGATATCATTAATTCCAAAAATAATATTACATCTAAGTTTAAAGAGAAAATGTTGTGCATTAAAAAATTAGAGGTGAAAATAACTCTAACCTATAATTTCATAAGTATGTCTAAATATTAACTAGCTCATCAAAGAAAATAAATATAGACAATATAATAACCAACTCCCATGAGCTCTATAGCGGAACATGATGTTGGTCAATTCGTAAAAGGCCTTGGCTGAAAAGGATTTGTAACATTTATGGGTCTATGAATGTTGAAGATGAAAAACACTTTCTCTTAAAGTGCCTAGTTTACATGAACATTAGATATTAGTTTCATAATATTTTCTATAATACAAATCTTTCTAACCTCCTAACTTGCCAAAACTATAATGAGCTAGGAAAGGTTCTCTCCAAGATTTTTTACCACAGGAATAAAGATTTAAATCAAAGCAATTACTTCCTTTCTTTATTTATTTTTAAGGTTCTATAGACTAAATTTAGTGTTAGGGAACATTAATCATCATCATGAATTGATTTTATTATTTTAACAATTAATTGATTCTTTTCAATGTCTATGTATTTGCAATTAACATTGTCCATGCATGTATGCAGGTATATGGTTTTGGTTAAGCTTAGCTACTATTTACTTACCTTTAACCAATCAAGCAAAATCACATTATTTTTTTAGTTATATCTTTAAGATGATTGCTTATTTATTTCTTTAGTTATATCTTTAAGATGATTGCTTATTTTAGCCATCAAATAAGATAATTTTTTTATGGTTTTTTGGTACTTTTAGTTAATTTTTTATGGTTTTTTCCTACTTCTAGTTAATTGAACAAAATAATCCAATTAATTTACTTAAGATTTTATTTATTAAAATAATTGAATTTTAATTTTAATATATCATAATTGAGATTTTTATTTTAAAATACTTTAAAGATATCTTAGTTTATACTTGTGAAATAAATATAATTATTAGTTGTGAAATACATAGAATTAGTTGGTTTTCATTATAAATTCAAATAATATAATTTCAATTTTATTTGGATATTTTTTACTTATTTTGATTGAAATTTAAAGAAATGAAGAATTTTATTAAAATAAGAGAACATTGATAAGATAGTTTATTGAAATACTTTTTCCATCGAATGTACCTTTGGTGGTTGGGAGGAATGATTCTTACACTCTCCACCAACGTTCAAAGTTCAAATCTTATAAGTGAACAAGGCCTATAGGAAATGATTTAGTGGATTATGTAAATGTGGCCATACCTAGATTCGGAAGAAGCACAATTAAAAAAAAAAATTATGGAGATGTTTTTATTTATATTATATTAATCCAAAAAAATGATTATTACACATTTAAAACAAATATTTAAGGTGAAATAGCCCTTAAAAATCCAAAACTTGTAATATCCCAAATTATAAGAATGAAGAAAGTATTGACTATATATATATTATATCAGTTTTTCTTTTTTTATTAAATAGTATTTGTTTAGTACTTATATTAAATTTAACAATTTGATATGAATAATGGATATAAAATGATATATTATTTGTTTTATCTCTTGTTTAACAACCAACTATGTTCACAAAACAAAGTGGTTGGTTATGCCTAGGAGCATTCATGGACCACTCTACTTGTTGTTGTGCTAGTACATATATGTTATTTAAAAACATTACCAAAATAATTTATTTATATCAACCACCTTCATTTAATTGCTTGTAATTTTTAAATAATATAATTGTATTAATCCATACATATTTCAACCACTTGAGATTACCGTTTTTTAACTAATTATAAATATCTAAAACAAAATTTTAAATTATTTTTTAATAAATCAAAATTAATTGGTTAAAGATTAACCATCATCATCCACATTAAATATAAAATATAAAATTATTACATTAATGTATTAAAATATAAATAAAATAACAACTAAATATAAAATTATATATTATTAAAAAATTTAAACTACATTGTGTGAAAAAATTTAAAAACATTAATCCAACCACAAGTTTAACTAATTTAAAAAGTTTAAAGTTATTTTTTCCAGCTATTGTTTACATTTCAAACTTCTCTACATAAATTAACTTCGGTTTACATTTCAAAATTTATTTTTTTTTAAATAAGAAAACTTCCAATAAAGTAATTAACCATTATATTTTTCAAAAGGAATCTTGCTTTTTACATTTTTAAACATTACATTTTGCTTTTTTCCTTTCCAAAATTCAAACTTATCTTTTTTAAGGCGGACATCCAAGATCGTAATTCAACCGTTATATTCTTCAAAGTAAATCTTGCTTTTTCCATTACAAAATTCTAACCTGCAATTGAGTTTAAGTTCGTCGTCGATGGGCCTTTGAGAATTCGAACCATGCTCAGTCCTTCTGCCGGTATTCATAACTCTTCTTTCTTTAGATCTCAAAGATGGCAGACAATCAGGTATTTACTTTGCATTGATATAATATTTCCATTGTTTCCCGTAAGCAATCTTTGCTTTTCTCTGTTAAGAAAGTAAACTCGCTCGTGGCGTATATAAGATGCATTTGTAATTTTCAACTTGGAGGGTCCGTGGATTTTTTACAGTTTCCTAGCTATGAATTATGAGATCTATGTCCAGTTGAAGGCCACTACAGTTTTTTCAAATGTGAGCTTTTATTGGGATTTCACAGTTTTGCTTGGCCAAAAAATTTTCCGGGTTTGTCAGCCCTGTATTAGGTATCGTTAATGGACATTGAGCATACCATTTAATTGAATTTTATTTTTATATGCTAATGGTAATGTATGATTTAGAGGGTATTATTGATATTGGCTATGGTTTCTCTTTTTTTCTCAATCAGTCTATAGGGGAGATATGTCAAATTCTCTCAAGACACTCAACACTAATTGAATTTTCTTGCATCATTTTGAATAATGTAGATGGAGTACTAACTTTTCTGGTTGTGTATCAAAGAGCTTGAGGAATTCTAAGGGTGATCTTCTTGATCCTTGATTAAGGAATTAGAGAGAATGACTTTCTTTCTGATTTTGAGAGCATGATATGGAAATGGTAATGTAGGAATTAGAGAGAATGACTTTCTTTCTGATTCTGAGAGCATTATATGGTAATGGTAATGTGTGCTTTATAGGGTATGATTTATATTTGGGTCTGGTTTCTCATTTTTGTCTCAATCAGTCTACAGGGGCGATATGCTAAATTCTCTTATGGCACTCAACACTATAGAGCGTGGGTGTTGATTTTTCTTGCATGATTTTGAATATTGTAGATGGAGTACTAACTTTGCTGATTGTGTGGGAGACAGAGCATGAGGAATTCTAAGGGTGATCTTCTTGATCCTTGATTAAGGAATTAGAGAACATGACTTTATTTGATGAGGATTCTCTAACAATTCGGTAAGAATATAGAGCGAAGCATGGTTACTCAACTTCTGTATAATCTGCTTGTAGGAAGTGATATTTTCGGAGAAAAAGCAACCACAAGAACCAAATTTCATAGCTGGATTAAAATTAGGCTCAATAATTATAACGTTTTTTTCAAAAACGCTAGGGCGTTGGTAGACTAGGATAGAATATTACCCGATTTCATGGCTTAGATTAAAATTAGGTCCAATAATAATAAGACTACTATGATTAATAAGCATCGTGCGACTCTCGAACTCATAATGATGGTGGAGTAGTCAACCGGAGGATCTAATGGAAATGGATGTCTTGCGCAGGCCTCTCTATCAATCATTAGAGAGAGTATGGTAGCACGTTGGATGGGGAGCAACCAGATGCTGATGTCCATGGTGATGCTAACGCCGTTGTATCAAACTAGAGGTACGGATTATTATTGCTCAATTGAGGCAAGCCTCCATTCTTTGATTTCTTTTTAATATTCTGTTTGAGAACAATTCTTTTGCAACTATGAGTGGGTTCATGCTTTGCAGTGGCCATTTTCTCTTACAACTTTTAAGTTGGAATATAGTTTGAAGAATCAGGGAATTTTCTTTGTAGGGAAACGATAGAATATATGTCATTTTGTTTTTAGTGACTTTTGATATGGAAACAATAAAACACATTTAATACTACATCTCAATGTTGTTTTGTTTTAAGTGACTTTTGATATGGAACCAATAAAACAAATTTAATACTGCATCTCAAATAAAATACGGATACGAAGATCAATGCTTACTATTTTGTAATCTCCTCCCTCTTTATTTTGTGGCGGCCTTGACCTAATCTGACTAAATCATTTAGGAAGAAATTTCTAGTTCCATTTGAGGATAGATCATGAAAATATTACACTAGAGATGTGATGGTAGTTAATGCTTTTCTTTGTTTGTTTTGCTGAATCGTGGTGGTTTTCAAAGAGAGGCGGTAGGGATGGAGAAAAAGAGAGGAAGCGATAGAGGAACGGGGAGAGAGATGGGGAGAGAGAGGAGAGAAGGATGGAGGGAGGGACGGGGTAAAGAGAGGAGAGAGAGAGAGTGAAGAGAAGGATGGAGGGAGGGAGAGGGAAAGAGAGGAGGGATAAGGTGGGGAGGGGGAAAGAGTGGAGAGGTATGTAGGAAGAAAGAAAGAGGAGAGAGAGAGCAAGGGAGAGAGAGAGAGAGAGTGGAAAGAGGGATGGAGGGAGAGAGGAGAGGGGTGGTTGGAGTGGGGGTGGAGAGAGGGAGAGAGAGAGAGAGAGAGAGAGAGAGAAGGGGGTAGATATAAGGAGGGGAGGAGGAGGGAGGGTGGAAAAAAAGAGATAGGAAAGGGATGGTGGGAAAAAGAGAGAGAGAAGAGACAGATAGTGGAGAGAGGGATGGAGGGAGAGATGGGGAGGGAGGGAGAGAGGGGAGGGGAGAGGGAATAGGGATAGAGAAAGGAGGAGGGAGGAGCAGAGAAAAAGTTAAAGAGATAGAGGGGGGAGTGAACGACAAGATATGGAGAGAGATATTGAGAGTGGGAGAGAGGGTGGAACATAATGAGATGGAGAGGGAGAGAGAGAGAGGGGGAAAGAAAGAGACTAGAGGGAGAGAGAGAGGATGGGGAGTGAGAGAGGGAAACAGAGAGGTGAGGGAGGAAGGTGTAGGATGGAAAGAGAGAGATAGACAAAGAGCTAGAGAGAGTGAGGGGGGGGGAGGGAGGGAGAGAGGGGGGAAGAGGGAGAAGGATAGGTTAGAGAGGTAGAGACAAAAAGAGAGAGATATCGAGGGAGAATGAGAGGGAGAGACAAAAAGAGAGAGATATCGAGGGAGAATGAGAGGGAGAGACAAAAAGAGAGAGATATCGAGGGAGAATGAGAGGGAGAGACAAAAAGAGAGAGATATCGAGGGAGAATGAGAGGGAGAGACAAAAAGAGAGAGATATCGAGGGAGAATGAGAGGGAGAGACAAAAAGAGAGAGATATCGAGGGAGAATGAGAGGGAGAGACAAAAAGAGAGAGATATCGAGGGAGAATGAGAGGGAGAGACAAAAAGAGAGAGATATCGAGGGAGAATGAGAGGGAGAGACAAAAAGAGAGAGATATCGAGGGAGAATGAGAGGGAGAGACAAAAAGAGAGAGATATCGAGGGAGAATGAGAGGGAGAGACAAAAAGAGAGAGATATCGAGGGAGAATGAGAGGGAGAGACAAAAAGAGAGAGATATCGAGGGAGAATGAGAGGGAGAGACAAAAAGAGAGAGATATCGAGGGAGAATGAGAGGGAGAGACAAAAAGAGAGAGATATCGAGGGAGAATGAGAGGGAGAGACAAAAAGAGAGAGATATCGAGGGAGAATGAGAGGGAGAGACAAAAAGAGAGAGATATCGAGGGAGAATGAGAGGGAGAGACAAAAAGAGAGAGATATCGAGGGAGAATGAGAGGGAGAGACAAAAAGAGAGAGATATCGAGGGAGAATGAGAGGGAGAGACAAAAAGAGAGAGATATCGAGGGAGAATGAGAGGGAGAGACAAAAAGAGAGAGATATCGAGGGAGAATGAGAGGGAGAGACAAAAAGAGAGAGATATCGAGGGAGAATGAGAGGGAGAGACAAAAAGAGAGAGATATCGAGGGAGAATGAGAGGGAGAGACAAAAAGAGAGAGATATCGAGGGAGAATGAGAGGGAGAGACAAAAAGAGAGAGATATCGAGGGAGAATGAGAGGGAGAGACAAAAAGAGAGAGATATCGAGGGAGAATGAGAGGGAGAGACAAAAAGAGAGAGATATCGAGGGAGAATGAGAGGGAGAGACAAAAAGAGAGAGATATCGAGGGAGAATGAGAGGGAGAGACAAAAAGAGAGAGATATCGAGGGAGAATGAGAGGGAGAGACAAAAAGAGAGAGATATCGAGGGAGAATGAGAGGGAGAGACAAAAAGAGAGAGATATCGAGGGAGAATGAGAGGGAGAGACAAAAAGAGAGAGATATCGAGGGAGAATGAGAGGGAGAGACAAAAAGAGAGAGATATCGAGGGAGAATGAGAGGGAGAGACAAAAAGAGAGAGATATCGAGGGAGAATGAGAGGGAGAGACAAAAAGAGAGAGATATCGAGGGAGAATGAGAGGGAGAGACAAAAAGAGAGAGATATCGAGGGAGAATGAGAGGGAGAGACAAAAAGAGAGAGATATCGAGGGAGAATGAGAGGGAGAGACAAAAAGAGAGAGATATCGAGGGAGAATGAGAGGGAGAGACAAAAAGAGAGAGATATCGAGGGAGAATGAGAGGGAGAGACAAAAAGAGAGAGACAGATAGGGAGAGAGAGAGAGAGGGGGGGGGAGGGGGGAGGGATAGAGAGAGAGAGGGGGGGGGAGGGGAGAGTGATAGAGAGAGAGAGAGGGAGAGAGTTTAGAGAGAGAGCTGAGAGAGAGGGTGGACGGGGAGTGGGGAGGGAGAAACAGGGAGATAGAGTAAATGGCTAAGCGAGGGAGGAAGTCAGAGAGAGATAATGGAGGAGGGGGTGGATAGAGAGGGGGGGTGTATGGGGATGGATAGAGGTAGGGAGGAATGGAGGGATGGAGTGGAAGGGGGGGATAGAGAAATGGGAGAGAGGGAGAGGAGGGAGGGGAAGAGGGAGAGAGGGAGAGAGATATTGGGAGAGGGATATGGACAAAGGGAGTGTTGGAGGGAGGGATAGAGTGAAATATAGAGAAGGGAGGGGAGAGAGAGAGGTGGGGGGAGAGGGAGAGTGATATATAGTAATAGAGGTGTGGAGGGAGGGAGAGTTATAGGGAGGAATGGAGGTATGGAGGGAGGGAGAGAGGGGGATCATAGACATGGAGGGTGGAGAGAGAGAGAAAGGGGGGAGATAGGGAGGATAGAGAGAGAGTTTAGGGAGGTAGAGATGGGAGAGAGTTGGGGAGGGGGAGAGAGAGAGAGAGAGGGGGGGGGGGGGGGAGAGGGGGGAGGGGGGGGGGGGGGGAGAGGGGGGAGGGGGGGGGGGGGGGAGAGGGGGGAGGGGGGGGGGGGGAGGGAGAGAGAGAGAGAGAGAGAGAGAGAGAGAGAGAGTAAGAAAAGGTGGAGAGAGAGTGAGAGAGAAATATGGGAGAGGGAGAGAGAGTCATAGATAAAGAGAGGTATGTAGAGAGAGGGAGAGACACAGAGAGAGGGGGAGGAAAACTGGGAGGGGAGAGAGAGATAGATGGAGGTAGGGATGGAGGAAGGGAGGAGGGAGGGGATGGAGAGAGAGAGAGAGAGTAATATGAGAGAGAGGGGGTGAGGGAGGGGTGATAAACACACACACATAGAGGGATAGAGAGAAAGGGAGAGATAGAGAGAACGGGTAGGAAAAGAGGGATGGGAGAGAGAGAGGTGGAAGGGAGAGGTGAGAGAGAGGGGGGGAGGGAGAGATA